>JAUYWH010000012.1:26556623-26573704 GCA_034779795.1 Ctenopoma multispine | reverse complement strand
CTATCTATCTATCTATCTATCTATCTATCTATCTATCTATCTATCTATCTATCTATCTATCTATCTATCTAGATATATAGATATATCATGTTCTAGGTAAAAAAATTCACAGTGGACCTCAAAGTGGCTGACAGCATCACCAGCAAGTCCTATAGTTTAGAACAAATGGCTGGTAGTGTTTCAGGTACCACGTTTCTCATGGAATAAACAAAATGACTGCCAGTGATGCAGGCGTGTAACTGATCTCAGAAGCACAAAGTGACTCACAGTGATTCTGGTAACATGCCCCATTGCCTGACGCAAAAAGGATAACAAAGAGCTCCAACAAGCAATGCAAATATCACAGTTCATCAGATGTGGGAGAGCTCTTACACCGTACAAAATGTCTATATTGTTCAGTACAAGAAAAAATCTAAGACAGGGGAGTAGTCAGAAGCCAAAGTTCATATCAGAGGAGTGAAGGTGTCTTTAAAGATTCTCAGTCATCCAGGTCATGGTTATCCCAAAGGTGCTGTTGAGTGGCAGCTGGGCTTGCTTTAAGTTCATGAAGATGTTTCACCTCTTATCTGAAAGGCTTCATCTCCTCTAACTGGCTGGAGTAGCAGGCTTAGAAACTCTGTGAAGTCATTAACATTTTGATGGTCACCTGTGGGTTGTTGTTCCACGTGGCTTTTATGTGGATATTTGGATAAGTATAAGGTATCCAAACCTTACGTCTGTTGACAAATACTAATTTCAGACTTGTTTCACTGAGAGATAGAAAATGAGCTTGATCACAGCTATATGTAGAATGTGCTAATTGCAGAACAAAAGCCACAACAGTATTGTGAAATGTCAGTGTCCTTGGCAAGTAGTGCACTCAGAGGATGAGTAGCCATCACTACACAAAGTGAAATAAGGCAAAATCCTAAGAAAGCCCTCTTTGCATAGAGTAACACTTCTGACTTTAACATTTAGCCATGAGAACCCACTGCACACTTGTTACTAATCTACAGTCATTTTAAATATCATCACACCATTACATGTCTGTAGAGATTCTCAGTCACCCAGGTCATAGTATTTCCAAAGTGCTATTTGGTGGCAAATAGATTGGAGATATCCCACTGAATAGCAGTTATCTGTTATTATCACAGCAATAATTATGCTCGAGAAGGGGCAAACTGCACCTTCTGAAACACAGTCACGTCCTTTGTTTTGGTACTCCGCTTGTTTTTGTCCTTCCCAGTCTGGCACATGCATCCTTCACCCATTTTTGTCACACTTAGTCACAAAGTCAGTCAGTTTCTTTGTTTGTTTTTGCACCCTTACCTCCAGACTTGCCCACACTCACCTGCAGCTCATCAGCTCATTAACTCTGCCACTGTTCGCAAAGCTTACCCTGTGTGTCTCTGTAGCCTTTTGTTATCTGCCTTGCTCTGACCTGTTTTTCTTTGTTTTGAAAATGGTCTCTGTTCACTCCTGTCTTTCACTACATTTGGAATGAAATAACACGATCTTGCCATTCGGAAGCCAATAAGGAACTTAGTAAATTTACTCATAACTTTTTATTACTTGTACAGAAATATTTATATTACGGTACTTTTACCATTACTGCATTATAGTCCAAGGAAAAATACTGTAGTTCTACTTCATAAAATCTATTCTTAAGTTACTAGTTACCTTCTGCACATGTAAATTCTTGGAATTTGACTTCTGGTCCACACTTTCACACTCGATGTATGATCCATCCATTATCCTAACCGCTTTTCCTGTTAATGGCTGTGGGTTTGCTGCAGTGAATCCCTGCTGTCATTGGGTGAGAGGCATGGTACACCCTGGACAGGTCACTGGTCTATCACAGCATTTGATTTATCATCAACATCAATTTTAATACCCTTTAACATAGAGTAGATTATAGATAGGTTGATTTGTTAGAAGAGTACTTTTATCTGTTCATTTTAGACAATGAACTAGTGCTTAGTGCTTAGTACAACCAGAGTAACACATTTGATTTAATTGAGCACTGAGTTTATGTACTTCTTCAACCTCTCTCTGAAGCATCATGTTCCCTCTTTTTGCAACAGCAAATTCTTGTCTTTCCCATTCATGATCTGACTCATAGCCTCAGAGGCCATGCACAATTGTTATTGCAAGCCTCTTGTATTGCCCTAATTTAAAATTGATCATAACTTGTAAAAATGTGTGATAACAGCCACCAGTTCAGGTTAGAAAGCATTTTACTGTAAAGTTAATAGCAAAATTTGTGACCTGTCATGGAGAACAGACTGACACATAGGAAAAGTTATAGCTTCTGTTATTGGGATGAGTTCTTGAGAAGCATATTGAAATTTAAAGGGCTGAGTTCGAACTGTTGCTCCACCGCTGTTATCTAACCATTTTTCAGTAGAAAGAATCAAATTCTGATTGTCTGGGGTAATAAGATCATTAACTAAAAATTACTTGTTGGAGGGGGATCTGATACTGAGCAGAGCTTTGTAGTATTAATGGGCGCCCCCAGAGCAGTCTGACATTGACAGAGCAGATAACAGGTTAGGCAAATTTGGAGCCTGAGTTCAGAGCATCTCTCTCATTACTATATTACCCATCAGAACAGGAACAGAGAAAGCTACAGGCATACTGGGCTCCAGCTTGCTCTGGAAAGACTCATGAGTGCAATTGTTAATGCTGCAGGGAGCAAAGACACAACACTGAGGGCTTGCTGCATTCATGTATGCTATAATCAGTCCCACTGAATGGACGTGCTGTGCTTTGTACAGAGCAGGAAAATGAAGGACAATTGTAATGCTGGCCATAGCGAGGAGGTCAAGGGCAGGGATGGGGGTGGATAATGTATGCCTTAGAGTAAAGGCATATGTCACAGCTGGCCAGGGATCCACAGACAATGCTGGCAACGGATGCCAAGAGGGGCGTTTTGTACAAGAGGATAGGTTTGGTTTCAGAAGTTGTACATAGCCATCACATCTCAGTTCTATTATGAAACCCCCAGTGGAGGGTTATTTAAGGCTTTTATGAAAATTGCAGCATTGACAAGGACTCACCCAGCTCAACTGACATGTCAACAACTGGCACAGAAAGGTTGCATATGGATGGATCCTTCTTACCACTCAATTGACTGACACGGTGGCTGACAGCTGCCTCTGATGTATGGACTCCACACTCACTGTTACTGAAACGTATTTTTGATACTGAGACATATTTTCCCCAAAGCTTTTACCTCTATAAAGGGCAAGATTGATTGCAGGCATTCACAATTTCATCTCTTCCCTTGTCTGTGTGTTGGCTTCACTAAGTCTGTGCATTACGTACTGTAAATATTAAAAGCAAGATTGCTAAAACCACTGATTTTTTACTTCAATAACATTGCTACATATAGTAAACGGTGATGTTGGTCAGATTTCCACGAAGTCTGAAGCAAATTGTTAGTATATAACCTGAAGGCTACATTTTTAACGATTTTAAAAATGATAATGAATGCAATATTTCAGAGTGCCCCTTATTGTTTTATCTTAAGCTTAGGGGCTGAGTACTGCATGCAGTGTTTTAATGTGCAGAATAAACATACTGCAGGATGATTAAAAGACTAAAACATCTTAATATCCATGTTCAGTTTTTTTCTTTTCTGTTGTGTTAATAGCTTTTTTCTTTAATTTGCTTTATCCAAACCAAGGGTCTAAAAACTAATGGTGTCATGCTCTGAGTCCTTTGAGAGCCATGAGTTGTGATTTTGAAAAATGTGAATACAGCTAACATGACTGGACTTTTCTTAAATAAAAATTTAATCTCTGAAGTAAATTAGGATGAGAACAAAGTGTTAGTGAAGTGGCCACTTATCTGCTTTGTTTACAATAAAGACATACAGGTAAGTTGTCTAAATTACTGAGAGGACATGGCCTCAGTGACCTTAGTGACCTCAGTGGATGCTATGGTGCAGGGGGAATGCACATTTTCCTCAGTCTTGGAGGAGATTTATTATTTTATGTATTTGTCTACTGTCATGATGCAAATATGTATAGCTGGTTTGGAAAATTGTTGATTTGTAAGAAATAAACCAAAAGTAAATATTACTTTAGCCTTATCCATCTGCTTTCCTGCAGTGTAAGTTGACCCCTTGTTTTTCTTCACTCATTCATCTTTTATAATGACAAACAACAGTTATAGTTTAGCTTACTGGATGCATGCTTTATTCATAGATTTGAAAATTGCTAGAGGCCGTTTTGTGATTGTCTCTGACCATGGCTGTTTTGCCCCGGTGCATTTGTGAATATTCAGCTTTCAAGACAACAATAAATTGATGAGTAGATAGTAACGTTATTCCTGACAACTTCATTGTTTACTTCAGGTGTTTTTCACCTGTTTGTTTTGTTGACAATTCAGCTTGTATATGCAGTGCTCATCGCTGCCCATACACAACTGTGTTCTTGTTGAGTTAGCATGACATGGAAACTTAATGTAAAAAGGAAGCTTATGTGAAGGTAAAACTTAAACCACTGTAGACTGATGAAGTTGTAGTTAATCTAATCCATTATTGTCACAGAGGTGGTTGCACAAATTCCACCAAGACCTATTTGCTGCTGTCATATTTAGAATCTATAAATATATATTTTATTAAAGAAACATTTTTGCAGACTTGAATGCCCTTTTCTGAATGATGCCAACAGAATACAGTGTGTTCGTTGCTGAGTTAGACGTCTACTGATTGATGTGTGTCTGTCAATGCTTTACAGGAGGTTTGATGCATGTTGTGCAACACTGTCAAATTGCACCCGACGTTAAGCTGTGTGGAATATGCTGATCCACATGTATCACTCGAGCTTTACTTTAGTAGAGCTCCAGTTCCCTTTGTTGTCTGTGGTTGAAGAGTTTAAGTGTCAGAGTGCAAGCGACTCATGATTTACAGAGACTCTGGTGGTGAACAGGTCATAACGAGATCCAGGGGGGGACGGGCATCAGATACATCGGTAGCACAGGCAGAAAGAATAAGGTTGACAGACACCACTGAAATTCTGTGCAAAGGAATAAAAGGCCTTAGGACCAAGTGCTTTTAGTAATAAGGAAAAGCAATAGAGGAGTGAGATTATCCAAACTGAGGTCAGCGCGTGGGTAGTATGATAGGTTAGTACAGATGATATCCCAGGCAGCCTGGAAAAGCTGGGACCTCACAAAGCCTCATGAGCTAAATTCTGGAATCTGCAGCCCTTTAGCATTTCTTTTAGCTCTGACTGGCATCTGTCTGTTAAAGGTGGGGTTGAGAGAAGACCCACAGTGGAAATATATGGAAAGAGAGGCACCTTCTCCTATATCCTATCAGGTGGCAACACAGCTGGAGATACAGGTGGCAGCATGGCAAAGTGCTCCTGGCTCTAGTGAACATCTTGGAGCGTGAGAGATGCAAGAAACTGCATACCCATGGGATACCAACACCTCCCATCCAGTTCTCCAGGGTGGGCCAAAAGCTATAAAGACAGAAAACATTCAAACTCCACACTTAAAGAGTCTATTTGGTATATTTCTTTTCTTTTCTCTTTATTTTCTTGACTTTTCAAATATGGTAAAGACTCTTTTGTCCATACTGTCAGTTTTCTTTCTGTGACTGAAATAACTTGATTTCTCCAGACTTACAAATTAATCCCTGTCTTTTTTTTCCTCATGTGGCATTTCATGTTTGTACAGCTCTCTGTCTGCATGTATGTGTGTACACTGTGTTAGGAGTGATGCATCTTTATCCCTGCATTGGAAATTCTGGCAGGCGAGAAGAGAAAAGGAAGATGGAGAGACAGAATTGGGCCAGTGAGTGGCAGAGCTCCCCGCAGCCTCAGTCAGAGTGCTGAATGTCTGAGGAGGGACTGGAGGCCCCTGGGCAAATGCTGACATCACTAGGCTTCCTCGCATCTGGCAAGACACCCCCATGTAAATATTACATCCATATCCACACGCACACATGCTCACAAATATGTCTGCACTCCACACTATGTCTGAGTAAAACTTTCAGCAGCAATGATGCTGTGGTAGACTGAACTATCACCTTGAGTTACTCATCATTTAAAGCACACAAGCACTAGTGTGGAATAGGAAAGAAAGATTTAGCACAGACTGTAACAGTTTCAGCTACCCCTGCACATCTGATTTGAAATAAAACAGAGTGCTGACTTTTAAAAAATTAAAAATGAAGTTCTGGTTTTACAACCATTGAATCTTATTTTCATACTTTTCTCTAGCATTCCTGTCTTTTCTACTCACCAAATAATTGCTGAAATGTTGGAGTTTGGTGAACTTCCTGAAAGAAGTCAGACAGAACTAGAAACACAAGAAGTTAAACAACCAGTCAGTATGTAGAATAAATTATTTTGAAGAGAAAACAGAGCAGAATCTGGAAACTGAGTCATGGAAATTTCTAAAGCTTCTATAGTTTAAGGAAAGTTGATTGATAGTTTGTCTCCAATTTATCATTCATCCACCTCCAGGAAAATTAAGAGCATTTCATACATGCACCAGGGGGGTCATATCATTTTTATTGTCCACCCAAAAAGATTATCATGTGATTGCTTATGATACTTAGCACGATGAACTATCACCATGTTCCCAGATTTCAGGTAGCTGTAGAATCTTGCTCAACTTTTCTAAGAAAGTGATATAGCCCACAAATCAACTACCATACATGCATGCCCATACTGTTTTACTGGTCGATTGGCAACATGAATGCTGCATTTCTGAAACTGCTGGCTGGTTGCCCCTTGTGTATGGAGTTTATATGTTATCCTCATGCCAGTGAGTTACCTGCCACAGTCTAAAGTCATGCAGTAGGGTAATTCACTTCAATTCAGTTGAGTTTTATTTATATAGCGCCAATTCACAACAAAAGTCATATGGAGGCACTATACGCTGTAAGGTTTAAGACCCTACAGAATATAGGTAAATACAGAATAATAATGGAAAACCCAACAGTCCGACTTGAGCAAGCACTGAGGCAACAGTGGAGGGGAAAAACTCCCTTCAACGGAAGAAACCTCCAGCAGAACCAGGCTCATGGTGGGCGGCCTTCTGCCGTGACTGGTTGGGGTGAGTGGAAAAAGGAGAGAGAAAAGAACAGCAGACAACAAAAAGAAGCAGCAGAAAAGACACTGGGCAGCTAGGGCCAGCAGCTGCACACTGGATACCATACAGCTCCGAGCTGGGGATTCCTGCAGAGAGGTACAGAGAGAGGACAAAGAGGAGGAAGCAAAACTACGGGAGAGAGAAGACACAAAGTTAGTGACTGTATTGGCATATGAGCTCTAACTATAAGCTTTCTGAAAAAGGACGATCTTTAGCCTAGTCTTAAAGGTAGAGAGGGTGTCTGCTTTTCGAACCTGAAGAGGGAGCTGGTTCCACAGGAGAGGAGCTTGATAGCTAAAGGCTCTGCCTCCCATTCTACATCTGGAAACTCTAGGAACCACAAGTGAACCAGCACTCTGAGAGCAAAGTGCTCTGCTGGGGCAGTATGGATACATGAGGTCTTTGATATATGATAGGGCCTGATCATTTAGTGCTTTGTATGTTAGAAGAAGGATTTTAAACTCTATTGTAGATTTTACAGGGAGCCAATGGAGAGAAGCTAATGTAGGTAAAATATCTCTTGGTCTAGGTAATCTCTCTTGTTAATTCCAGTCACAACTCTGGCTGCAGCATTCTGGATTAACTGGATGCTTTTTAACTTTTTAATGAGTTATTGGGACATCCTATCAGTAATGAATTACAGTAGTCCAGCCTAGAAGTAACAAATGCATGGACTAGTTTTTCAGCAACACTTTGAGAAAAGGATGCTCCTGATTTTTTCGAAATATTCATCAGGTGAAAGAAGCCAGTTCTACATATTTCTTTTATATAACGGTTAAAAGAGAAATCCTGGTCAAAGATGACTCCAAGATTCCTTAGTACTCCAGACCAGAGCTGTGTCATCTAGAGTAGCAATATGATTAGATAAGGTCTGTGGTTTTGAGGCCCAAATATAATAATCTCTGTCTTGTCTGAATTAAGGAGAAGAAAGTTACAGGCCATCCAAGCCTTTATGTCTTTTAAAACAAGGTTGAAGTTTGATTAATTGATTTGTTTCTCCTGGTTTCATGGATAAATATAGCCAGGTATCATCTGCATAACAAGGAATGTTTATAGAGTGTTTCTTATAATATTACCTAAAGGAGACATGTATAAATTGAAGAGAATCAGTCCAAGCACAGAGTCCTGTGGTACTCCATAATTAACTACATAACTATTATTAATATGAAAAAATTTGGATCTATTTGATAGATAAGATTTAAACCAGCTTAGTGCTGTTCCTTTAATCCCAGTGACATGTTCAAGTCTATGTATTAAAATGTTATGACCTATAATGTCAAATGCAGCACTAAGATCTAATAAGACAACAATGGAGAGGTGTCCATTGTCTGAAGCTCAAAGCAGATCATTGGTGACTTTAACGAGTGCTGTTTCTGTACTATGATTTACTCTAAATCCTGACTGGAAATCTTCATACAGATTGATCAAATTTTTTCTCTAATAGTTAGGATTTTACTTGTAAAGAACTTCATAACGTCATTACTGCTAAGACATACTTGAATATGCGGTTCAACAGAGCTATGACTCAGCCTAGCTATAGTGCAGAAAAGAAACCTGGGGTTGTTCTTATTCGCCTGTATTAATGATAAATAGTATGTAGTTCAAGCTTTATTGAGGGCTTTTTTTACACGCTATTAAGCCATCTTTCCAGGCTATGCAGGATTCACATAAATTAGTGAAGCGCCACTTCCTTTCCAGCTTTTGTGCTGTTTGCTTAAAGGTACAAATATGTGAACCATGGAGCCAACCTCCTCTGAATTACTTCCTTCTTTTTCAGAGGTGCAACAGCATCGAGTATTTTCATCCATCCATCCATTATCTACCGCTTAATCCGAATTCATGTCGCGGGGGGGCATCGATTATTTTATGCAGTAAAATTAGTAAAATCAAAAGTTATTAAGAAATGGTCGGACAACAAAGGGTTTTAGGAAAACACTATTAAATTATTAATTTCAACTCCATAAGTCAGAAAAAGATCAAGGGTGTGATTAAAATTGTGAGTGGGTTTATCCACATGTTGAGTAAAACCAATAGACTCTAACAAAGAATTTAATGCAGTGTTGAGACAGTTACTATCAACATCTACATGAATTTTAAAGTCACCCACTATAATTAATTTATCTGTACTAAGAACTAAATCAGATAAACAGTCTGAGAATTCAGATAAAAAGCTTCTCTCTTAGCAGGACAGGCTGGATTGTGTTAAAAGCATTGGAGAAATCAAAAAACATGATCCTCACAGTGCTGAGACAGAGAGAGCTGGTGCAGGTATATGATGGCATCATGTACTCCAACCTGGTGGTGATAAGCTAACTGTAGTGGGTCCAAAGATGTTTCCACCTGAGACCTTAAGTGAGTCAGTACCAGTCTCTCCAGGACTTAGACATGACATGTGAGGTGAGACCTATTGGTCTGTAGTCATTAAGGGAAGCAGGAGATGAACATTTAGGCGAGACATGATGTTTTCCAAAGCCTTGGCACCTGCTCCTTTCTCAGGCTGAGGTTGAAGAGGTGCTGGAGGATCCAACAGAGCTGATCAGCACAGGCCTTCAGGACTCTAGGGCTGACTCCATCAGGTCCCGGGCCTTATTGTGATTCTGCCTCTCCAGCTGCCTCTTCACCTGGCTGCTGGTCACAGACAGATAGGTGTGGGGGGGTGGGTAAGTTGGAGGAATGGGAGGGGGGTGATGGTAGGATGGGGGGGTCCAATTTATCATGGTGACTCCAGAGACGGGTGTGGTGGCAGTCTTTTACAGTGGTGTTGGTTTGTGGGGGTGGAAGGGGAGACAGGACGGGTGACCTGTCTGTGTGTCTGATGAGGAGGGGGAGGATGAGGAGGGGGTGGATGCTGAGAAAAATGAGGATGAAGAGGAGGAGGAGGGGGTGTTTAGGGCTCCTCCAGCTGAAAATATGTTAAAAAAATTGTTCAGCTTATTTGCTCTTTGGAGGTTCCCTTAACCCGGTTCCCCTTCTCCTTGAAGCCTGTGATCTTTTTCATCCCCGACCACACATGCTTCATGTTGTTCTGCTTGAGTTGGTTTACCAGCTTCCTCCTGTAGGTGTCTTTACTCTCCCTGAGCTTCACCTTTAACTGTCTCTGCACCTCCTTTACCTTGTTCTTGTCACCCTGCATTCTCCTTCAGGTAACAGTTTATCCTGGGATTATTGTTAGAGAAGCGCTTCACTGTCCTGGTTAGGAGGATGTTATCCACACAGATGTTAATGTACTCTGTGACGGTGTCTGTGATGGAGTCGTTGTCTCCTCCACTTTGATCACTGAGAACATCCCAGTCAGTGGCTTCTAAGGCCCGCTGCAGAGTCTCAATAGCCTCCTGAGACCACTTCCTAATAGTCCTCATGGTCACTGTCTGCTGCTGAACAATGGGAGTGCAGCTGGGGGTAAAGTGAACAAGGTTGTGGTCTGATCTGCCGAGGGGGGGCAGGGCAGTAGAGGTGTATGCATCCTTCATGTTTGCATACAGTCCAAAGTCTTATTGTCTTGGTGGAACAGTTGATGAACTGGTAAAAAGTTGGGAGAATGTTGGAAAGAGACCAGAAAAGCTATAAAATGTGGTTAAAGTCTCCTGTGATTATTATAAAGGCGTTTGGATGCTGAGTCTGTAGTCTCAAGGTAAGAGAGTGAATGACATCACACACTACCTCCGAAGCTGCTGACAGCGGGATGTATGTAGTGATGATTGTTACACATGTAAACACCCTCTGCAGATAATATGGGCGCAGACTGACGACTAACAATTCAATGTCCGGGCTACAGAGACGTTCTTTAACAGTAATATGTCCGGTGGTTACACCACATGTTACTCACAAGCACCGCAATCCCCCCTCCTCTCTTCTTACCGCTCTGCCTGCAGTCTCTGTCAGCACACACAGTCTGGAAGCCGCTGATGGTGCAGTTGGTGTCCGGGATCTGTTCCTGCAACCAGGTCAAAAACAACAAAAACAGTTAAAAACACCCGCAAAACCACAAAAAAAACTTTAGTGACTGAGCTGCCCATTGTGAACAAAAAAACTAATAAGAAAAGTGTAAAACCTGAGGTGGCGCCAGGTAGCTTGAATTGTAGATTGCTGCTATTCCTCCACCCCGACCAGTGCTTCTGGGGATATGATAATTGATGACTCAGCTGTTGTTGGGTATATCAGCTATGACAAAGATGCAAAGAGTACAGAGGCCTGGCAGACCGGTTTGTGGAATTGTGTGGGGACAACCACCTGACATTAAATGTAATCAAGACAAAGGAGATGGTTGTGGATTTTAGAAGGAACAGAACCAGTTTTCACACTGTTTAGATTTTGAGAAAGGAAGTGGAGGTGATGGAGGGGTACAAATACCTGGGTGTCCACCTTGACAACAGACTGGACTGGAAATGTAACACAGAAGCTGTGTACAAGAAGGGACAGAGCAGACTCTACTTCTTGAGGAAGCTTAAGTCCTTTAATGTGTGTAACAAGATGTTGCAGATTTTTTATCAGTCTGTTGTTCCCAGTGTAATATTCTTTGCTGCTGTGTGCTGGGGCAGAAGATAATGGAGAACAGCGCTCATCCTCTCCACAGCCTGCTGGTTAAGCAGCAGAGCTACTTTAGTCCTAGACTTCTTCAGCTCCACTGTGATAAGGAAAGGTACAGGAAGTCCTCCCTGCCAAAAGTCATCACAATTCCTGCCAACAGCCTGTACAATAAGTTCATTATGACATAGTTCTCTGCTCCAAATGTCTGACTGTCTAGTTATAGTTCCATCTATTCCTTCCATCTATTCTACTTTATCTGATCCTCAATTCCTGCAATTTAGTGAATAATAATAGTGTTTTTCTGTCCAACCTGTCATTGTTTCTGTTTAGATTTGTTGTTTCTGTATTTTTTCTGTATTTATCTATCTGGAGTGCCCTACGCGTCTAACGTAAGATTAGGAGCCAGCAACTGCTCTAACTGATGGACCCTGTCTGCAAGTGCCGAACAGCTAGCTAGCTAGTTCACGCCATTATGGGATCGGGGTAGTTGTTTAGCTATGGTGGCTGGTAACTAATCAGGCTAAGCTAAGCTAAAACCTCAACAACACAAGCAGCGACAGTAATCTTTAAAAAGATGTATCTTTAACGTAAATTGACTCGTTGTCAAGCTGAAAACCGTAAGTCACACTTCTGCAGTAACTAGTGATTCTAAATTGTCTGTAGGCGATTTAACCCTTTAAGCCCTAGAATTTTAAGACTTCCTTAAATTATTTTGTCATAAAATCTGCTGTGAGTATGTGCTTGTGTCCCCTTTTCAGGACATCTACTTCTTTTAACATGCTTAGGTACTGTAAGTACTGTATGCTGTAAGTGACATAACAGGCCGTAATTACAGACAAGCACAAAACAATTTTATACATCATTACTGAATAAGGCATTGAGAAGGTTCAAGGTTCCAGGACCGCTGTGAGCCTTAACCCTTAACGGGATAAGAAGTACAGTACCTGAAGAAACACCCCATCATTAACACAGCCCCTTAAACTATTTTAACAATGGGTCAGTTTTGGTTTTCCTTACTTATACAGGTGTATACCATGACCATTTACGTAAGATGGGAATGCATCTTTCAAACATACATCACAGAAGGAATTGTGACCTGGTAGCTCAATGCATCAGAATAGGATGCAGAAGGTAGCAGGATCAAATCCCAGCCCAGACTCCTAGCCCATCCCTCATACCAGGCTCCTTGTAAGTCGCTTTGGATATAAGTGTCTGCCAAGCAAAGTAAGTATAACAGACACTATACAATCAACAACAATAAGATGCCAAGAAAGAAATAAAATTGAAATGTACCTGCACTCAGTTATTAAACCTTACACATCCATCTTCCCTTTTGCAATAGCACTCACCAAAATGTATATGGCATGTAGCCTATCCATACTACACCATTGCTCTTTTTTGTCTCTGTGGCTGGCTTGTTCAGTCACACATGGCTACATATCTAATTTCACATTACAAGTAACAGCCCAGTAAATTCAATTTGTTTTTGTTTCCCTGCCATTTAGTGCAATTTCCATAAAATGAGAGTGGCTGACATCCAAAATCAATGGCTGTTTCCAAACCCCCAAGACTAATGGGGTAGATAGCAAAAACCGCAAGTTAATTGTTCAGGAATGTCCTTGAAAATTGTGTGTCAGCCTCCCTCTCTCTGTCTGGTGCTCTCTCTCTATCCTTAACCCTCTCTCTTCTATGTACTTCTTCTCTTCTCTGCTCTTGACTGCTCCTTGACAAACAATTTCATGCAGGCTTTATAATGACATGGATTTGAAATTTTTGCAGTCATGCTTAACCAAGCCCAAACTAGAACCTGGGTATTCCAATATCCATAATTCAAAGATACAGCATTGCAATTTATAAAAAACTTCCACAAAGATGCAATGTGACAGCCAGTCCACCAATGGCCTTAACTTATGTGTACGCCACAAGAAACTTGATCAACTAGTCACTTGATATCTTTTCTTTCTCAGTCAAGGTTATGACTATAGAAAACTACACGCTGCCATAAGTGTTGTCGTAAACGAGAGCAAACAAGAATCTGTGTCAAAGTTTTCAACAGCAGCCACATTAAATGGCCCTTTTATCCCCTGTGGCTTTTTCAATATACACCCACAGTAGTATGACTTTGATATCAACATACACTACCTCTGTATGACTCTTTGATTTGCCAGATGAATTTCCTTGGCATGCACCATGAATCAAATAATTAAAAGTCACACATACTTCCTGCTGAAATCTGTGTTGAACACAGCAGATGTGTGTGCTCTGTCTTCAACAATTAATGTGTTTATGCTTGCATAAGCCATCCAGTTGTCTGCACTGTTGCGCTCCAAAACATACATGAGCACATCAGAGGGCTACAGCAAAAAGGAAGCTGAGTAATGTCTGTGCATCCACAAATTAGAGTTAACTGTGGCCAGGTCCCAGTACCGGGAAGTGTAGGAGTTTGTGACACCTTTTGCAAGAAGCATATAGCAACCTTTACTGTCAAATTAGCTTTATATAGTGTTACTATTTATAGTGCTATATAAATAAAAATATGTTGAATTCAATTCAATTGAAATTATTGGATCTTTGTCGTTTTAGCAAGTTTACACTTTACATCCTACAGTCATGCCAGTGGCTCTCAAGGAGTGGAGCTGGCCACCCCTGGCAATCAGTTGTCGACCTCTTCAAAGCCATACGTGAAACCTGAGCTTCTGGGTTGTGTTCCACAAGTAGCAAAATCTCACTGAGACTCCTAACATTGCTAATAACAAAAACCCAGCACTGGACATGATGTGTTGGTGTGTTAAGGTGAGTATGGTAGGTTTTCAAACAACTATCTAGTTTTTTGTATATATAAGTTTGTAGTGAGATTTAAAGAACACCACTTCCCAGGCATTCGTGGGCTACACATATAAGCAGCTTGACAGTCCATGAGCGAGTCTTTGTTATTCTGCTGCCACTGTGGCGCAGATAAGGAGCTGAAATAGGTGGGTTTATTTATTTTATTTAGAGAAGACGGTTAAGATGGGTGCCTTCTCATTCTGATTTAAATTAAATAAAAATAATGTAGCAGTTTTCATTCGTGTTAATTTGGTATACTGCAATGCATGCAACTTTTTCCTAAAGTCTACCTCTTCAGATTGTAAAATATTGTTGGCTGTGATTTTCTGTAACCAAACCGTCCTTTACATACTCAAAATGAAAAACTGTATGATTAGTAGAGTTATTAATTGAAAAGTTTTATCTTATCAGGGCTCTTAGTTGGAAGTAACTCATAGTTACAGAACCCAAATTGTAATTGCTTGTGTCTCCTTGTAAGTCGCTTTGGATAAAAGCGTCTGCCAAATGAACTAAAGTAAAGTAAAGTAAAGTAAAAGTACATACATACAGTATGTAGGTCCCAATTTCCCAAATGCATCCACACAGGTGTGTGTAGACACAAGGAATCGTGTCAACATCACAACGGTTTTTTTTTTGGAAAACCTCAAACAGAAGCAAACATTGATATGTGATCCCCTGACATTACAACACAAGGCAGTTTGTAGTGTGAGAGCTGCAGTATCTGGGCACAAACATGCTGAACAGATTGCCATACACATGCTATTGATTGGACTCTGCAGGGCTCCAATAGCTCATTGCCTGCAGAGCCAGACGGAGTTTCCTTGCCTCCTCTTCTCTTGTTGTCATCAGCCTGCCCAGCTCTTCTTGTCCATATGGGAAGAAAACATGCTAAGAATACAGTAAAATGTGCTATTTTAGAAATCTAAACAAATCATTGCTTTGATTACAGACACACTGAGGTTGGGCAGAGGGAGAAAGAAAGCCTCTGAATGAAGATCATCAAATTTTTGTAGTTTTTCTTGTCTATATCCACAATATTAATACCACTGGATATTCCTAATATTTCAGCTATCAGCTACAGTATATAAGAAAAGATTGGAAGTGCTAGGTGTCTCACACTCCTTCCAGAAACTCTGTATTGTAAGTATGACCTTGATGTCACAAAATTTTACTATACACTGGAAATCAAACACACTGGTACGAGGCTTCTTTTGAAGCTATTTGTGGTAGACGTACTGTATTATGAAAACAGCGGCATGCTTGAATCAGTATTACTAGTTTGCATAACGTCTCCTCGGCTTCTTTTTGTGCAGTGAAGCCATTTGAAAATGTTCAAGGCAATCTCAGGATATCAGATGTTACTAATACATGTTCTTTTTTCCACATTTCTTTTTTTTTTTTTACAATTTTATAATTAACATACTG
Organism: Ctenopoma multispine; assembly: GCA_034779795.1. Lineage (NCBI taxonomy): Eukaryota > Metazoa > Chordata > Actinopteri > Anabantiformes > Anabantidae > Ctenopoma > Ctenopoma multispine. The sequence continues at coordinate 26,557,834 of JAUYWH010000012.1, read as the reverse complement.
TTTATCAGGAAAACGCAGATGCAAACATAACTTATGTTAACTGCATATTTGGCTTAAAAAAAGAATGTGATAAAGTGACATGGTGGCCGGGGGGTTAGCAGTCCCACCTCATACCAAAAGGTCCTCTTAGTGGTTTTCCAGGTTATCCAGTTTCCTCCCACAATCAAAAGACATGCAGTTAAGTTGACTGTGGCTTATACAGTATGTCTTTATACGTAAACCTGTGATCTGCCTTCTGCCTGTGATCTGTTTCTCGTTCCAATAACCGCTGGGATCAGCACCAGCTAGTGACCCTTTGTAGAATGAATGATAAAGATAATGGATGGAAAATCTGTATTGTTAAAATGAACAATAATAATAATAATAATAAAAAACTGACGTTGGTTCAGTCATTGTTGCCCTAATTTTCTCTTTCATCCTGGAGCTCACCTATAATTACCTTAATAAATGTCTGATACAGAATTTTTTGATAATGATTATTTTTTGGTTATGTTTTTAATATACTGAAAAAAATATGTAACTACAGTAATAAAGACAGATCAAGTTATTGTTTTTGGTAAATAAAAAAGGCGAACTGTTTTCACCTCTGAGTAGTGGGTGCAATCTTCCTCGCAGAGAGCATGCAGCCTCTTCATCTTCAGTGGAAATTACACCCTTGATACCAAATGATTTCACAGTTGACTCTCACTAAGCACCGGAGTAAACAACAGTGCTGAGAATTCTGTTGAATCAAAATTGCTCTGACTTAGATGTGTGTCAGGATCAAACTAAGTGGTCTTGCCTTGTGCTTAGTTTTACTTTAATTTTAACAATAGTTTCTCAGACTAGGTTGAAAAACAAACAATCCCAGGAATGCGGATATATGATGGGAGCACATTTAGCATAGGGTTTAGCCATTCTAATGATGCCTTTACATCAGTTATTCAGTTGATGTGATCCATACCAAGCACAAAATGTACACAATTGTGCATCATAGTTCTGGTTTAGTTTGATTTTATAGTGACTCTACAAAAGCAAAGAAAAAATTTGTGAATGACAGCAGGTCATGCTAAAGTGCTTTTAATATACGTATATATTTATATTATTTAACAGTAAGATAAGATAGGACTTTATTGATCCCACAGTGGGGAAATTTGTGTTACCACAGCTCAGGACATAAAGCACAGAAAAGGTATATAACAAGACTATAAAAACAAGAGTACAAAAAATTT
>JAUYWH010000012.1:26538186-26549186 GCA_034779795.1 Ctenopoma multispine | reverse complement strand
TAAAGTGCCCTGAGATGACCTGTGTTGTGAATTGGCGCTATATAAATAAAGTTGAATTGAATTGAATTGAATTATTAAAAAAGTGCACTGAGATGGACAATTCAAAGTTTTATAGAATTTCAGCAAAAACCAGGGGGAGCCATGTTTTGTGCTGTGCACACTCACAAACATGCTGCCTGCTGTGGAGTGGCCTCAAAACTCTGTGCTGAATATATACATATGGTGCTTCACTAACCTAAAAGTCAAGAAAAAAAAGCATATCTACTGAAAAGATACAGTTCAAGATTGTAGTGCTGTAAAATGTTGAATTTCTTTCTTTTTTTCTTTTTTTTGAGCTTTTGAAGAAAACCCATGATCAAACTAAGCATACCACCACGTTTCTCTTTTTCTGTTTCCCATTTTCCAGTTCCAACAACAAAACTGATTTCTGATGTAATTGTGTGTGGCCTGATTTTTTTTTCTCCACAAGACTCTTCTGCAGAAAACCAATAAATTCCTAAAGCCTTTTCTTCAAACACAGCAGCAGTAAACATGTCGTGCTCCACCGATGATGCAGCCCCCCTTTGACCTGTAATTGCAGCTGCCCCCTCGGGTGACTCAGTGTAATTTTGAATTTAACTCACTATTGCATCTCAGAGCTCATCTTAATGCATTTCTGACTCGTCTGAAAAGCTTGAAAACAGATTATACATAACTGCATGTTCTAACTGAATGACATAAAAAAATGGTCACTTAATTTCCAGGAGGCTTTTTAATCACCTGAAGATGGTAATGCAAGCTGACATGATTAAACTCTGACATGAAGTCTGCCTGAAGCTTAAACAATTTTGATAATGCTGAGAGTCTCGCTTTCAGTGCTGCAAGGCAGTTTTACACTAATGTCCAGAGGGATCAGTAAAGCCTGTCTGGAAGCTTCATTAAACATCAACTGCTATGATTTTACATGTTTGAGTGCCTCTGCTGGAACTCCTGCCTCATCCTCCTACAGGTTCTTCATTGTATCCCTGAGAGGCTTGCAAAGGGAATCAAAGAGGATTGAGAGGCTGCAGCCAACCACACAGAGTGCAGTTCTCTTCGTCAAACAGTTGCAATGTTTGTTTTTTTTAGTTTTCTACATATGTATCTGAGAGATGACAGAGTCCTCAGATCTGTCTGCCCACAGCAGTGAGTGACCAATTCTGCTCTGACGCATGAGGAGTGTTGACGTCCAACTAGACACTAGTTGTAATTCCAGTGGCTCACACAAATAAAAAGTTTGAACTCTAGAATCAATGGGGTACATGCAAGAAGATTTCATTTTCATATCCTTTTAGGGATTCCAGTAGTATATAAAACACACTGTGTTTATGCTTGAGGTTTAACAAACTGTTGAATTCTTACCTCAAAATGATTTCAAATGTTTATATAAAAACTTGTAGGTATATAAAAAAATACAATCTTAAAACTACTGATGATAATGGGTAAAATCAGAGCATGAGGCCTTCACAGGCGACTGCAGCCCGAGGAGAGGAGCAAACAATCAAAGAGCTACTCACCACACACACAAAAATCACACACCTAGTGCACACTGCATTCACCCTATAAAAACATGCATATAATAGATAGAAAGTTATAGTATAACCCAAATGGTTGTTAATTTACATGGATGGTAGTGGCGGAGGCTCACATACTGCCCTACTCGACCCAGTCACACTCTATCTGTGGTCCGCTCGCCTACACTGATCAATCACAAATACATTAAATAAAATACAACAACATGCTTAAAATCTTGTGAGGAATCCTAAAACGGAGACAGCAACAAACAAAAACAATAGCAACCATAGTCATATTTACTATTAAAGGTTAAAAAGGTGTCAAGTATCTTAACACATGAAATATGACTTTATTTAAAATATATATATAATCTGCGGACAGTGGCAGTGCGGTCAAACCCCACTGCATCTGGGAAAGCTCTGTTATGCATAAAACAATTCACTAATCCATGTCCCAGTGCACGTACATTTACGTTTATGGTGGTCTCCTTGTTCCTACATGGGTTTTCTCCATTTTATTTCATCCACTAACAAAAAAGAGGCACAGGATGTCATCTTCACAGCTTGCCAAAACGTTTGTGTTAGACTACTGAGTAAGACACCACATTAAAGGAAGTTAGGTTTCCCACAATGTGTGTGACTTGCAGTGGCTGTAAACTTGGAAATGGCAGAGTTTACATTAAAACTCATACATTTACACAATGGTATTTAATTTAAGTAATAAATTGCTTTTATATAGTTCTCAATAAAAACTCAGTCAGATTTACAAAGACTAAAATGCAATAACATTCACAAAAGAACAAGGATGTATAGTAAAAGCTGTAGGTTAGGTCTTGACCGCTGTTTTGAAGGTGTTAAGTGTGGAATCATTCCTGATGTTCGTGGGCAGAGAATTCCAGAGAGTGGGGGCTGTGATGGCAGAATGACAGAGGCTCTGTCACCCCAGGTGGTCTTAGTGAGTTTTGGATTTGTCACACTTGTGTTCAAGGAAGTTTGTCTACTTTTACCCCCTCCAGACAGACATTAACGGTGGAGTGAGTGTAGGCGGTAATGGATTTCATGCAGATGTAGAAATGGGTGTCATCAGCATAGCAGTGAAGTATGAATACACGTTCAACTAAATCCTTAGAGTTCACTTTGAGATTTGTCCTGACCTTTGAATGAATGTGTATGTAAACTAACAAACTGTAAAATAGATGTCCACAATTTTTCTGCACACTGACACTCACACAAATGTTTCTTTCTATGTGGCAGCCTTCTCTCCAGTGCTGATGACGTGTCTACCAGTGAGGATGTCACTTGCTGAAGAAATTAGATGTTACCAAAAACACGAAAAAGCTCATTACTTGTAAAAAATGTAGATCAGGTTCTAGTTTCATAACTACTTTGTCAATCACTGACCTAAAATCCACTCACAGTAATTATTTTAGCGGTAAAAAGGGAAGAAAATATTAAAGGGTAAAATCGATCTTTAGGAATTATTCTGAGAATCAATTCAGAATCAGAGAATCAATTTCATTAACACAGCAGTAGCTATTTCTATACATCTGCAAATGAAATATTTCTCCACACAGACCTAATATTTTCTTCAGCGGTGATGTTTTCTCATCATCAGCAGGAATAATGTCTCTTCAAACTTCAAATGTTGCTATATACTTGTACCTGCAGCAGGGATGGCTCTACATTTATGGCAGATAACCTCCACCACGGAGATAAATAGGATAATGCTCTGTGAAGGAGCTGGGTTTGACAGTATTTTTAATATCACCATTAAATAAATGAGTTTGTGCTGGAAGGATCACTCACTGTGTCCATATTACAAACATAGAACTAACACTGAATTCTGTTGATATTTGATGCCCCTGTGGGGAAATTAAGGATACGCCAAACTAACATCAATTCTTAACTAACTTACCTCCCCTAGATAGGCAGGCATATAGCATTAGATTTTTTATGGAAAATCAGAAGAAAACATTTATTTTACATCTGGTCTGAATCATAGACAGTTGCTTATGCAATACATTGCTCCTACACAACATGAAATGTAATGTGCACATTGTATGTTATGGATGTAAAACTGTCAGCTGTCAGTTGAAGCGCAATTGAGAAGATACAGACTTTCTACACGGTACTTCTACAAGTACCAATACTTGAGAATTGAACTAATAATTGCCACTTACATTATAGACCCTCTTCACTGCATTTCCCGCTCGCTGTCTATGACAGATCCAGTGTATACAGTCTACAATTAACTGTTTGCACTAGGCCTTTATATTAACATGCAAGATACGCCGTCCAGATACAGGTGCATTTCAACAGCAGGTGTAAATGAGGTCATGTTGACAGGAGCAATATTGTGTGGGAAATATTGGAGCTGTTTAGCATACATATTGTCGCTGTTGATATCTGTTTGCATATCAATTCGTTGGACTTTCTTTCGACTGCAGTACAGATTTGCATGAACTCAAGAGGAATCAATGTGAATTCTTAAGCAGTTCTGTCAGTGAAAACTGTGTTGTCTTAAACAACAGCTAAAAAGAATACATTTACCCTAGGAATGTTTAGATGCACTTTTGGAAGCTTTCATGTAGCACTTTCCTATTTTATATTTTTATTTGCACCATATGGTAATTCCTTAAAAAAATGATGTTGTGTAATAAGCAACCTTAAAGGCCCAAAAGCTGCACATTTAAATAGCTAAAATATTTAAAGTAAAATTGTCATTTAAGCATATGGCAGAAACAGTGTGAATATCATGACTAATCGTTTCACACTAGTACAAAACCACTGCACATTAGTGCAAATGTATGTATATAAACATATGTAAAATACAATCATTTTCAACATACTATAACTTGTGCACTAATAATGGCTTACGTGGTGCTGTAGAGTCTCGATTGAACTTGTAATTTTGAAATGTGAATGTGTATTATTTATTCTGTCAGGGAATAGTATATATAATAAATGTCAATAAGTTACTCTATAGGAATATATCTATTCTTCATGGACCTTTTGTGTTTGGCTGAGTTCACTGTTCCCTCAAATCTGAACTATTTTCCTAACCTTGCTGCAGAGATGCACCCCCATAGCATGATGCTGCCCCTTCTGTGCTTAGCAAAGGGATGGTATTTGCCATTTGATTAGCAGCGCATGCTGTTCACCAGCTCACATACTTAAATTTGATCTGATCAAGACACATAATCATTTTCTTCCTTCCTGCCTTTCAGATTCCCATTAAATACCGTTCATGCAAAGTCTAAATGAGCTGTCGTGTCTATTACTGAAAACAGCTTGCATTTAGCCATTCTAACGACTCGCACATCTTTTAGGCAGGTTTTCCCATCACTGCAGACAACTTGTGAAACTCTAGACCACTAGGTTATAACAAGATTATAAATGTCAAGCTTTTTTTTTTTCAGTGTAATTTCTTTTAATTGAGGTCAACCCACATTAAAGTGCATGGTCACTTGCATTGTTATTCATTTGCTGTATTAATCTAAGGGGGATAATACAGATAAACATTGTGATGCACATATAGGTCAAAGCAGCATTTTTCAGCAGGGTGTCCAGTTGAGCCTAATGTGTATGTTATGTCCTTGCTTTAGCTTTCAAATCCAGGGTCAAACAGTACGGAAGTGCATTTCAGTATAGTGACGATACAACCAAGACAACAAATAAAACAGTAAGTGTACATTTATGCAATGTATATATCTTTGTAAGATTCAGTAACCCTAACTCTAACCCTGTGTGAGTGTGTTTCTGAATGAAGAGAGTATGTAGGCATACCTTTTGTTGTTGTTTACTGTATGTACATATATCAAGGGCGGGGTGTAGTCAGGGTATTGGAAAGAAAGAAGGGTTACGTCAAAAGGAATGCAGAATATATGACCATTTCCATGGAAATGTATTCTCCAGTGCTTCTGTAGGGGCATGTAGAGGAGGAATACTGTAGTGTCTGCTTGAAAAAAAATCAGATGTAGTCATATGCCCTTTTTTAATTGTTTAGCATTGTGTATATAGATTCTTAACTAGCTGAATACATAACTATAGATACACTACTGTATTAAACTAATCTGCAACTGCAATTATGTTTTGAGAAAGCATAAATACTGGAAGGATCAAGGATTCAGATTCAACTTCATAAATGTATGTTATGGAAAAGTGCTATGTTGTTAAAAAGTGAATAAAGAGCTTGTGTCAAAAGGCAACGTTACATTTTCTTTTATTAATCCAGAGCATAATCTTTCTGCTAGCTGTGAGCCCCTATACATAGCCACATAAATATCTAATATATCTGGGTAACAAACTGTATGTTGTACTGCAAAATAGGATATTTTACTGAAACTTTGGCCTAGAATAATTTAATTGAAATGTTCAATATCATCATGTTTGCAACTTCTCATTTAACTAAATTAACAACATATTGTCAATTTTGTTAATGTCAAATAAACCTTCCTTGTTAAATGTATTTGCAGTTATTTGTATAAAAACATGATTTTTAGGAGAAAGGGTTGCACATACAAAATTATGAAAGGACTGTTATTTAGGAGTTTGCATTGGGTTGCTAATGCTAATGGAATCAAGGCTAGCCAGGTGCAATACAACAGGCCACACATTTGCCATGATCTGGCACGGTTTCATTGGCTTCACCAGACATGACAGTACAGTACTGATTACGTCGTGTTTCTTCAATCCAGTCTGGTTTAAACCAAAGCTTCGAGGTCCAACAAACTTGACACTCTATTAATCCCCATGTCTGTTTCTGCTCTCCATCATATCTATTTTAACTGTACAACGAATGATGATAACAGGTGATACATTTTGACCTGATGATTTTCACAGTGGTTGCAGTGCCCAAGATTATATAAAAAATAGATCTGTTTTTCTAAGTGGATGTTGTTATTCTCTGGTGAATGCTAAAAATGACGTACTCAAGTGCAAGTTAAAGAAGACAGCTGTCTCTAACAAAGGAATTCATCCAATCATCATCTTAGATGGAGAACCATGCCTTGCCCATCTCTGTTGTCATTACTGTGTATACAATTTTGCAACTGTGCCAGTGTCAAGATCCCATTTAAGGCTCTCTATAAGGCTCCCTGGGGGATTTCCAATCTGGCTGCTCTCCATGGGGCTTCATCGCAGTACATCTCTTTAATCAACAGAGTCAATACTAAAGTCTTTGTTAAATAAAGTTTTAGCATTGATGTTAATTTGTGTCTTTCCTGATTGAAATAAAAACATTAACCTACAGTCTCTACTTTCATTATTGCACTGTTTTGTTTTTTTTTTAAGTTGAACACTCACTTGGTTTCTCTTTTGAATTAAATATCTGGTCTAGCTGATAATGTTACATTTGATTCTTGGTTTGGCAATTGTGGAACTATGCAGGTGTATACAGGCTAACCATAGCAATGCAGTCACTTTGTCCAGCTCCTCATGGGGTTTTTATGGCATTATGTAACCACAGCATAATATAATCTCTCCTGGATCTCAGTTTTTGGTCACTTCCAAACATTCATGCCAGTTAGAACTGGGGTGAACTGGTAAATTGAAAACTTCACCCACAGGCTTATCTCCTTGTATGATGCTTGCAATATTTGTGCCTCACAAATTTCCTGGCAGATCTTGTGTTCTGCCCTCACTGGTCAACAAGACATAGATGTGCTTAAATGCTTCTTCTTGTGGCAGCGACTAGCCCTGCAACTAAGCTGAAGGCTATGTTTTCTGACAGACTACCATTGCCTCAGAATTGGTGATGCTGATTCTCCGAAAACATATACGGTTGTTATGTCCAGCAGTAAGCATTATCTATATATAGTTCAGATTGCCTACTGTATCATAAGAATATATGTATGCATTGCATATATAATTTTGCACAGTATACAGTACAGTACAGTATAGTGACATGATTTATTGTTGCAAATTTTTTTTCCATAATTTTGCATAACATGGCTGATTTAATTCTTAATACGACTAATGCCAACAGCTGTGTGTGTGTGTGTGTGTGTGTGTGTGTGTGTGTGTGTGTGTGTGTGTGTGTGTGTGTGTGTGCTCTGTAGCACATACTGTACCAGAGAGCAGAAGCTGACACAGGTTATGTCGATGGTCTGTAAATATTTTTCTTGCCAGTTTCCTGTAGGAGTGCAGTGGATGATGGGGAGGTACAGTAATCCTTTTTGAAGATTGTCCGTTCCACAGCCTGTTCTGATTTGTAACTAGTCCAAACTAGACTGAAATTGATGTACAGAGAACAAAACTCAATAATCGCTGTGTAGTGAGTTTAAAGAGGTCAGAGGGCAATAAATAAAAATGTTCTGTTGACATGCATAAGTTTAATCACAAACAGATATAGATAGAGATAGATATGAGGTATGTGGTATATTTTGCTAAAAACACAGTGTCTTTGTCCATGACCTTACTGTTCAAGCAGAGACAAAATTTATATAAATATATGAAACAAGGGTGCATTGGCGATTTGGCCAGTTGGGAAGTTTAGCAGTGATATGCTGCACAATGTGTGCAAATGCAATAAAAAAAACAACTCACGATCAAAAATATGCAGAAGAAATAATATGCAAAAATATGTGTTTTTTTCATATTTTTTATTTTAGTTAAAACTTCTACATAGCTTGTGGTTAGAACTTTGCATGTGCTGGAGGGGTTTCTAACATACAGTACACCTTATAACATGTCGATACACATGAATGTGTTTATATGCTATGAGTTCAGTCAGTTAAAACTGATGACGCCTTTCAGATGACAAGTGTAACATCTTATACATAAAGCACTTGCCACTGAACTGCACCTTCGGATTAACCATGATCTTATTGACTCTCTGAGTTAAGACAACATAATAACAACAGCTTCCAAGACGTAACTTACATATTATGATCTGTCATTGACATCTGCATTGAAGCATGCCACACATTCTTCAGGTTTATTGAACTACTTTAGTTAAGCTGGGGAATGAAAGACTGTTGCTAATATTCTCCATATGAAAAAAGGATGTTTGTTTCATCACTGCTGTCCTCAGCACTATTACTGGTTTATCAACTGTAGAAAAAAGAATAGGTTACCTTTGAGAGTTTACCAATTTCTTTTTTACTTCTTCAAATATTTACAGGGACCTTATGTAACCAGTTGGGTGTTAGAGGCCCCTGGCTTGTTTGCCTCCATGGAATGTACTATGCACTGTATCTTGTAGTTTGAAACCTTTTCTTATGCTGCATTCATTTTTTTGTGTTTTCAACTTATTGCAATCAGTCACGTCAACCTCCTACTTGTAAGTCTGAGATGGAGAAGTCAGGACTTTTTGACCATTACGATATCTCTCTCACTTGGTAATACTCTGGTGAAGTACAAGTACCTTGAAATTGTACTTAAGTACAGTACCTTAGTAAATGTACTTAAATGTTACTTACCACCCTCTGCTTGACTTTAGGCATAAAGACAAAATATAAGGATTCAGGGTTAGTTTAAATAAAGGATAAAATCAGTCCAGAAAAAACTAAAAATACTTCTTCTTTATCATAATAAAGATGATTAACATTGTGGTAATGGTCGTTGTTAAACTGTGACACCTCAGACTGGACTCAAAACACTGTCTCCTCCAGGAAAGTCCTGTACGTTGTTGACCCATCCAACCACCCTGTCTGGTCTTTTGGCTTATTTTACTAAGTCATTCAGGCAGTTGCAGAAAAAGGAGAAGAGAAGTCAGCAGGGAAGACAGCTGAAAGTGAAGAGAGAGCTGCTTGAATGGAAGGAAAAAATTCTAATGAATTTCATCAGACCTCTCTCTCCCAGCTTTTGTTTGCTTCTCCCATTTTCAGACCTTGCTCACTTGATGACCTGTGGAGTCAGGACAAAATCCACCTTGATACAATCTGTTCCATTCAGACATACCCTCCCCTCTGATCACCTCAGCTGACTCCCACTTCTACTGCAATATTTATCTTGCTGGAGCCTATTTGCCATTCATTTTGATCTTGAAAGACACAGTAATAAATAAATATATGTAGTGGAACAGTGCATACTGCATGGCAAAAAGAACGAGTGGCATGAAGACCGTGCCCCACTCGAATGGGTACTTGAAGAAGAGATAATAGAGCATGCAGTGATTTATGCACACAGGCATGGCTGGAATGCCTGGAATTGGAGTTTCAGTGGCCTGTAGCATCTTCAGTGTTTCATGTACCAGAGATCATACTGTTCTGTGAATTAGAGCTGGTTCTATATGAAGGTCAAATATCAAATTCATGTTCACTGGAACAGTTTTTGTTGTTTTCTGAACTGCCTCCAGATTTCCCTGACTTCTTGCAGCCCCCAGTTTTGGCCTGACTCCTGTTGTCTGCCGCCTGACCATGCTCCATACACCTGTTTTCATTTTGACTCATTAACTCACAAGTTAATATATACCTGCCTGATCTTTTTGTTCTCTTTCTGTTCATCACATGTACTTTTGTTTCCTATGAACTCAACCCAACCTACCTACCTATTTATTCTGCCTGTTGCCTGTTTGGTTTGCTTGAATTCTATGATTGTTTGTTAGACCCAACCCATTGTGTGTTCTCCAGGGCCCTGTTCTTTGGTCACTGCTTAACAGGACAAAGCTCAAATGAGTAACACTGGATTTTGTGCAGTTGGGTTTCGGTCACAAAGGTATTTTGGTGAATGCTAGGTTAAGATGGTTAAGATTAAAACTGAATAAACATGTGTCTGATGTCACAGTTACATTGTTCTTTTTAGCAAACCCCTCTTTCTGGTTCTAAACACAAATAACTGAAGAAAGGTTATTATTGCTGTTGTTAGGATATCTGGGCAACAAACTGGATGTATGGGATGGGATCTTTGGATGGAAAGCATTTTTTAATGATATGTTCAGCACCAATGTCTTTGAGACTTACTGCTTATCTAAATTAACAGTATATCCCCATTATGGTAACAAGGAGTGTAATCTATTTCCAATTCAATTCAGTAATTGCAAATATTCTCTACAAACAAATTATTTTAATTTATTCTTTGGAAACTGTTGATTTTACTATGCACGCCTGTGGATATGGTTAAAAATGTTGCCTGTTCAGATGTTTGTCTCTACTCAACTCAATTATGTAACCCATACTTGAGTTTGTTGTAACCTTGTTGTAACATATTGCAAACGCCACCTTTATTGGCGCTAAGCACCAAAATGGCAGCTGGTTTAATACTTATTTCACTCAAAATAGTGAAAAATGCTGGAGAACAACAGAGCAAAAGAGATTATGATTAGGATTTGGCAAAAATACATGTAGGCACTAATGTTGGAGTCTAAATACTAGATGACCACTTAATGTTCACTCCAGCTGCTAGTTGTTGTGAACTATAGAATGTACAGTACAGGCCAAAAGTTTGGACGCATTCAATTCATTCAGTGTTGTTTTCTTTATTTTCATGACCATTTACATTGGTAGATTCTCACTGAAGGCATCAAAA
>JAUYWH010000012.1:26502430-26534178 GCA_034779795.1 Ctenopoma multispine | reverse complement strand
GTCTGGTAGTTCCTTTCCTGCTTAGTGCTGAAGTCCACTATCAGCTCCTTTGTCTTACTGACGTTTAGAAGGAGGTTGTTCCTCTGGCACCAATTCTCCAGATTCCTAATCTCCTTCAGATAGGCCGACTCGTTGTTGTCAGAGATCAGGCCCACCACGACGGTGTCAGCAAACTTAATGATGGTGGTGGAACTGTTAGTGGCCACACAGTCATATGAGTACAAAGAGTACAGCAGGGGACTCAGAACACAACCCTGGGAACCTGCTTTATCTTTGTGGCACATTTGTAATGGCAGCAAAACTAAATTAGTTATATTTTGTAGGAATTAATTTTATTCAGTGATGAAGTGTAAGTATCATTCTATGATGCCTGTCTGCTTTCTCACTGAAATGTGATCATAACTGCTGAAAGTTATACAACAAATTCAACATAAATTACAAAGCAATGATGACCGGAACCTAAACAAAACACCTCCCCCACACATTTTTTAATCACAACTTTGTTATGTCTGGTCACAGAATATTGAATTACTCATTCTTAGTATGATAGTACAGAGTGGAAGGTTTGCAGTGAAGTTGGCTTTATGAATAGATGTCTTTAACTAACATTTAAAGCCTCGCTTATGTTGATGAGGGACAAAGAGAAAAATCTAAGTGCAACCTCTTTCCTACAGAAATGCAAGAAAACATCTTCACCACTGATGTAATCTGATATACTGTAGGTGGTGAAAATTTTAACAACTTGCTCCTGCATATCATTTTTACCTATAAACGCTGCCTCCTTGGAAGTGACAGTTTGTTCATTCAAAGCTGACGGTGAATCTACTTATTGCACTTTTGAGGTTTAATTTTTCTCGATTTTCATTACGAAAGCGCAGTGTGTGTAAGACAGCACAATGTCCCAATGTTGATGGAAATGGCCTCGGAGTTGTGGAATTAATGTAGATGACGGATATCGGCTCTAGCTGACTGTGACCTGCAGGGTGATAAATAGCCGAGTGGAATCCAACAGCGCTTTGCTAAACGTCAGTCATTGTTGAGTTCATTTGCGTGGGTTGATTTAAGTGTTGCTTGCAGATCAAATCTGCAGGCAGAAAGAAACAGTGGGAAAAAAAAGGCATCAATATTTAAAATCTCAACCCTGCCCCGCTGTGACATCCAACCACGTCTCAGCTTCATATCAGCTGTTCGCACGGCTTATCTCGTTTACCCGCCCGAACTGCGGCAGCCCACTGGATGGCATCTCTTAAAACTGCACGATGGAAATGAAAGGTCAAGTGTTAACACCTATTCAAGGTCCCAAGCTGTAAGATGTTTCCTGTGATTGTTCTCAGATGGAAAAATAGAAATGTTATTACCTTGGGTGTCTTCTTCAAATTTGAATAGTATGTTGCCCCAAATTTGTATTCATAACTTGCCTGCCGAAAATGCACATGAAACTGATACAACAGACAGCATAATGGAATATTTTTGGTCCCTGCCTTTCAAAAAGATAATAGCAAATGTTGAGAGCTGAGGAAGGTAAATTCAATAGTGGGATTTTAATATCTGAGAGAGAAATACTAAACGAGAACCATGCCAGTTTTCACAGGCCAGCTGTGTATCATTTCTTTAATGTAGCACTTAAAAGAGCTCAACTTCAAGAGGCTTTATATGGAAGACACTAACAGCCATCCGAAAATGAATGAAAGAATGAGGGGGTGTTTTGCCAAGAAATCTGAGCTAACTTAAGCCAGGGTTGCAGGCAAATGGTACAGATAGAGATCAGCCCATTACGTAATGCTATTTCTCTGTCTCTCTTCATCTCTCCCTCTCGCTCATTCATTTTGATGGCTTATATCGCTGATGTACTGTCCACAATGCAAGAATGAAGAGAGAGAGCGGTTTGGCTCCAGGAAAAGAAGACTCTATTGAGCTGGTGTGAAATCTGCCATCAAATGAGGGTGAACATGTCAGGGTAAATGTCAGTGTTCTCGATTTCTGTTGTATTTATGGGGTTCACTGTTCGCCATCGCTGAGGTTAAGGGTAAAATTAACTTTATTGAACCCTGTTGTGAAATTGTGTAACAGCATGACGTTTTAAAATCACTTTTAACCCGGTGATGTACTGACAGTTGAAAAAAATGAAAGTAACACTACCAACTCTATTCCACGGACGAAATGTGATTCAAAACAACGTAGTTAATTTTCCATTTACTGTTGCTTTACTACAATTGTTCTCAATGATGGTAAAAGTATTTTGTTTGCAGCAAGTGGCTGGAGTAAGAACGGAGATATTGATTGAGATTTATTGACATTTTTTAGACATATATTTAGGCAGAGACATAAATTATCATCTTGGAAACTTGGTAAGATAAATATAAATGTATAATTTTTTCCCATCTTGCTAGTTGGTCCACCACTTTGGTGACACCTGCTGTTAGTTGGTTTGCCATGCAGTTAGGTTCCTGATCTTCCTACACCTCTTACTTTTTCTCCTCCTTGAAAAGAATATGACTCCATACTGAACAAACATGCTTTTTTGACAAAAGTAGGTCAAGTTCAATGCATATAACATGAAACAATGGCAACCTGTTTACTTAAACCTAAGACACTACATAAGCATTTCCATCCATATATTTGACACCAGGAGACAAACAATAAAGACTATATCTTTTATACAGCCATGGCCAGAAGATGTGGCAGTGACACAAATCTTGTGTTTTGCAAACTTTGCTGCTTCACATTTTTGAGAATAATTTTTTCACATATTTGTGTCTGTATATTGAATAACAATGTTATGCATAGTGAGACAGTCATCCAGCATTTCTGACACTGTCAGAATTCAGTCCTAGGCTCTTTGGTTGCAAGACCATGCCTAAACATATTTCTATATTTGGTCTTTCGTCCTTTGTCTTTGTCTGGGATAGCCCAAACTCGCACAGTGTGTGTCAGCCCATTTGTCAGAGAATGATCTGCATTGCCACATTCTTCTGCGCCACATATTGATGCTAAAGGTATCCCAGCTGACATTGAATGATTCACTGTCTGCGGTAACAAGATGGTATCAGGCAGCTCTTATTTCAATTAAACTGAACTTGACCCTTTAATTTCCTGTAGTGCCTAAATCTGATCCAGTTTTCTTTGTGCATAAAATCAATCAAACAATTTTTTTCCAACCTGCAACTGATTGTTTTGACTAGAAGCTTGACAGGCAGCTGCCATTATTCCCAACCGGTGAGTCAGTTAGTGATGCCAAAGGGATCTTTAGTGTTGGTATTAAGACGCCAAACATAAAGTGTTATTATGTGAAACTGTGAGAAGAGAACATGTTGTGTATACCAACTGTAAGACTGTATTTGACAATTGTGCTAAACTTGCTTTGAGTTGAGTTATAAAACCTGGCTTACAGAAGGGTTTTTAGCCTGAAATCTTTTCCTGCTTCCAAATGGGTCTTGAGAGAAAACTTCAAGCAGTAATACAAGTGCTTATTCTGCCAAACTGACCGGTTAGATGACGGCAAAGCATCCAGTTTCTTTTCCTTTTTGTATATTCTGTTTCAATGACATCGTGCACTCACAGTGAAAAATAATTTGGAAGAAAATTGTCATGTTAGTTATGAAGAGAATTACTGAAACACCAAGTTTGTGTAGAGCTAAAGCTAGTGTGATAAGAAGAGATATGGTTGACGATAAATGAAGTGGTTCTGGTCGTAAATCCCTGCATTTACTCTAAATTGCACACTCTGTCCTGATCACCTGTATTTATTTTCATTTTGCACTTGCATAGCGGTCTGTATAGTTTTGTATAACATAGCATATAGTCAAACTAATAACAGAGGAGACATTGTACAGTGATAATATTTAGTCTTAGCCAAAGTCACCCTGACCTCCTCTTCACCTCAGCCCAGCAAAACAAGGAGAAAATAACTGCTGCAGTTCAAACATCTGATTAAAAATTTAGACTGATAAAATCAGCCTTATTTATTTGCAGCGCCGGAGGCTACGCATGATTGGCTGAAAACTAGCATCAAGCTGTACTTGATTAGTCATGTCTGATGAGCATCTTCCCACTCGTGTAGAGGGGGTAGTGGGGATGGGGTTGGGGGGGTTGCTGTTGATTTGGGCTGATGAGACTTAATCATGCTAATCAATGGGCTCGAGGAGAAGGGAGGAGGAGAGAAAGACATGGAGTTGAAAGATAAATAAAAACACGTCTCTCGGTAGCTGGAGTGGGTTTCCTGCCAAGACTGTAACAATCAGTTCTATTCAGATTGTTGAGATTATGCAATATGTTGATAGTATAATTTCTGTTCTTCCACTTCTATTGTTAAAACTGTCAGTGTAACTCTATGCATCAATTTTTCACTCCAGAATTACTGGAGAAAAATCCAGCAGCTGCCTTTGAAATGGGTTTCCTAGCTCTCTTTGGGCTACTAAAAGCTGATATTCACACTGTCACCCTGGCTGCATTCTCTTTCACCGAGCCCTGCCCCTTAAGAAGACTCCTTTTAGATTTAGACACTAAATTAGTAAACACACATTCCCTTCTATGCACTCCGATGAACTCGCTTCTTGCAGGGAAACAATTAAATGCTCAGTGATAAGCATTTAAAGTAAGTGAAGGGCAAGCACAGTCAAAAAAGTTCTTGATCCTGAAACAATTTCTTACACTTCTATGGCACTGGGAAGTCTAACATACATATAATTACCACAAAGCTCAGTGCTTGATGTGGAATAAATGATGAAAGGCCCTGCAACAGTACTGTAGAGTGCTGTTATTTGCATAACCCCAGTTCTCTGAATAGTACAAGTTGATTTCCCAGTATTGGAAACACCTCCCAGTGTATTCTTCAAAGCATTTCTTCTCACCTGGATGGTGCAGCTACCTCCTTACGCCCCACGAGAACACCTCACTTTGCTAATTAGACACAAATCTCCTGAAACAGATTTGAGGTGTTTATAATAAGAGGAGGGGTCATTCAAGTGTCAGACAAAGGGATGATGTAGGGGTTTATTTAAGAACAAAAGTTTAATTAAAAGGGTGAAACTGTTCAAGAATTTGACAGTTTATTACATCAGACTGTGACAAAGGGAATGGTAATTAGCAAATTAGTAAAATTAGTAAAAACAGTATTTAGATTAAGACAGCACAAGCTGCTAAAGATAAATATGTTTAGTTAAATGTCAGGTAGACATGTCTCACGCTTTAAGCCTCCATAAATATTTTGTGCAGTAAACCAAGACAGTTCTCTTTGCCATGGTTTGTCAGTACCTATACATACATTTCTTCCCTGCCACCAGATGCCCTCCCTTCCCTACATCTCCTCAACATCCGTCTAATGTCAGACAATCAGCGAACTCTGGTCCCTTACCAGAGGCTTGGGAGCTTGAAGATGCTGTGCAGTATCTTAACTGTTCATAGGACTGTGCTCTTCTGGACAGAGATCTCAGATTTTGTTCCTGAAATCTTCTGAAACCACTCTCCAAATTTGGGGATCGAGTGTTGCAAGTACCACAGGGACCACTGTTGCCTCCACCTTTCACATATAATTTTTTTGGTATCTACTTTGTTTAAATCAAACAAAAGCACAGGAATCACGTCTAATTTAAAATTGGTGCTTTATTAACTGTAAAGTGATTCTAAACAGTGATTTGGGTTTAAAAATGAAAAATTCAATATTGATTTTTGTTTCACTTTTTCCCTTCTGTTTCCAAACGGGAACTTCAAATACCAAGAAAATACACTGACCACAGACCAACCAACCAATCTGTTGGCCCTGCTGGCAGTGAAGTATTGAATGAAGGAGGTCTTATATAATACTACAAATAAGGATGAAATACAGAGTGAGCTCCTGAAGTTAGATTACTTATTCAGAAGATGAAGGTGGAACTGCAGGTGCTCTCAGTATCTTGCTATTCTGGCAGATGAATATAAAGATAAATTCCCTTTGAGTTGTTTCCTTCACGGTGAGATGATTAAAGAAACCCTGTATTGCTCTGCTGACATGTTTGCAGAAGTGATACCAAAGAAGATACTTGACATATTGAACAGTAACTGATTGGAGTTGGATCCATGAGTTCGTAGGGTTTTGTTTTTCACTGTACTTCAAGAAAAAGGTTGGTGTGGTGCATGCTGTTATGAAACAGGGAAATTGTTTGCAGTGCAAAGCATATCTGGCTGCAGTATAATGAGATTTTGGTTGGCGTGTTCATATTTGACCGATGTATATATCTACTGAGGATTTTACTCTTCTTAGCACACATTAATTTAAAGAAGTGTTTTTTCTCCTGCAGAAACGTAGGTGAAAAATGTATTTTGGCTCAGTCAAACGTTTTGTTTGCATGTGGAGAATTTTATCTAAAACTGAAGGAAAGTCATGACATTGAGCCTGTTTTTATGGCAATTAGATATGAGAACAGAGTGCACACAGAAGTGTTCAGTAAATTTCACTGTAATCTGTCTGTTAGTATACAAGATACAATTAATGCAAATTCAACCAATTCTGTGAATTCTGTGTGAACTTGCAACTTTGTCCAATCATCGCAACTTTTCTGCAAATTTGGCATCTGTACTGCCCCGAACACCTCAGAGCACTACACAGTGTTACTTTCTCAGCATCACAAAGGCAAATGATAGGTCCAACAGTGACAAGAGAATTTAAATTACGATTCCTAAGGGATTTCTAATTTCTCGATTACCACAGCTTCTCGTGCTATACACACATACTCAAGTTCAGACTTTTTCTTTGAGTCCGTTTTCTTGTGTGCAGCAATATTGACTGCATCATCTCACAGCCTTGGCTGACCTGCTTTCCAAATTCCCAGTGTCCCTGTGAAGGATCCCGTGCTGTAGTGACCACTCAGTAATAAATCAATCAGCTCGTCGGCCCAAATTACATCATTCACCACAACACAAACCATAAGTGATGGGGAAAGCCATGTGTGTTTTCATATTTTATCAGTAGACAAAGGCAATTATTAGTTTAATAACCTGCTGTGTGTCTGCTTTGCAGTTCTGTCCCTTTTTTGTGTTTCACTTTATGTTGCTCTTTGTTTATAATACTGCAAGTGCAACATAGAGAGTGAGTGCAGCCCAGTAGCAGTGCTCAATGTGTGTCTACACAGTACTGAGTGTAGGTCATCTCTGTCTGCTGTATTAATTAAATCAGGAGCATCTGTTAGAAAGGGACAACTGAAACACTTTCAGTGTAGATGCTTACTTTTGCAGTTTGATTGTCAAAATCTAACCTTATTCCCACATTCATACATTTATTTCTCTTCCAACTGCAGTTTCTTTAAATATCTTACCTTTAGTAATCAATAATTTTGGGCAGGCTTCGCCTTTGAGGCGCCAAGTTCAGTGTCTTGTCCGGGGACACTTCAGCATGTGGCCAGTAATTGCGGGGGTGTCTGGGAAATAAACCACCAACCCTGAGGTTTGTAGACTGTGCCACAGTTGCCCCCACTAAAGGCTATCAGCAGCAGCGTTTACCAAATTAGATCTGAATTCAGTCCACAAGAGGCTGTTATGAAAATACACTATGAAATGGAATTTGAGTCGAGCCAGGAGGTCCATTAATTTGAGCTTAAAAGTGAATTCATTTGTGACAGCCGCCACTAAAGCTTTTCCTTCTTTCAATTCACTCGCAGCCACTTGTAATTGCTTTGTGCCTTGAGTGGAATAGACGCATGCTTATGATTGAATGCACAGTAGGCATTGATCAGAGTGGGAGATGTCTGGGGTTTTATCTGCAGAAATAATACTTGAGGCCTGCCAGCTGGGATAATTCCCACAACTAAATGGTCAACAATTTAGATTATAGCTCTCAGCATTGACGTCCTGGTGTAAAACTGTCGAACAACTTGAGACAACAAGCCGCTTGATCTTCCTGGCGGGAAAGATTCAGTGCAGTGCCAAATATTTGTCCACTGTCCATCCTCTGTTTAAGCCTGCATAGAAATGCTATGTATAATGTTTGAGTTTGCTAAATTTGTTGCTTTATTATGGCAGAATTAATCCACATCTAGTACATTTAATATGTGCCTCAAAAAGCATTTTAAGGCACAGTGTAGATGCCTCTAAAAAAAAAGACATGGATTTCTTTAGATTTTACAACAGTAGTCAACTAGAGTTAAAGTGCAACATGTACATTTCTTTTTGTGTTTTGAACATGAAAAAAGTTTATGACCTCAAGTCACTGTGAACATATTGTGACTATAAGGTATCATTGAGATCTACTATATTTTAGTTGACTGTAAAAACACCATTGTTTGACTCAAGGGTGTAATTTACAGTCAGATGGCACAAACGTGTCCTCTCATCTTTCTGATATGCTTGTCCCTGTCTCTTATACAGTTCAGTTCAGTTGACAGAAATGTTAATATGCTCATCTGAACCACTTTCAATTGTTACCACACACTCATGACAAGAACTTAAACAAGCAGCAGCAAATTTTTCAGCAAGTGCTTGCCCTGCCTTTTGCCTCAGGCTAACCTATTTTCTCCCTGCACATTTTAAGGCCTCTATGCAGCCTGGAGGACTGACATGCAGGAACTGTGATTCATTTTTTGTTTCTTCTGCATGTTAATGTACTGTAGCTCATCTGTAGTTTGTGTTACAATGAATTTAATTCTCTTAAAATGACACTAAGAGATAATGTCAAGCACATGTAAATCAACAATGACATCGTCTTTATGTGAAAATGTAATTATATATCGCTTTTGGTCAAGAATCACATGAAAAGATTTTAAAGTGATTTTTTATTTCAAGGTTTTGTTTTTTGCATTTTAGTCATGTAATTAAACATTAAATCGATCTGTTGCAAGATGAAGGGATATTAAGGAGAAATTTTTTTTTTTTCTACTAGAAAACAAGTGCATGTAGAATGGTTTTTAAATGTCTTCATGTCACAGAGAAGTGAGTTTTGCATTGTGTTTGAAGTTAATTGTCTACAAAGTGAACTGATTCTGGGAAATTGCAAACATTTGTAAAACAAAATTGGTCAAAATGAGCTGCGTTCTTTGACTAAATGTCAAACTTGGATATAGTGCTGTCATTCAATATGAATAGTGGTTTTGTAATAAGGATTGTTACGTAGGGAGGCTTCAACTGTACAAATTAAAGTTGTAGTAAAATGATCATTTGTACTGAAGTGGCCATGGTTCAGGAATTTGACTGGCCTGTCTAATAATTGCAGGGTTGGTGGTTTTATTTATTTTTTGTTCCACATGATCAGAACTGAACAAGCAGAGGCAAAAAGAAAAAAGGTTTGTGATTCTATTAATTAAACAAATGTTATAAAGCTCATTGCTTGACGTAAGTGGCCTTAAGAAGTAGAGCAATTATCTTAAAATATTGAAAGTAAAATCACAATACCTTACATATTACTTTTTTGTTTTGTTTTTTCCCAACAAATTACTTTTTTTATTTTGAACTGCAATGAATTTCAGGTGCTTTCATTTTGAAGTACTGTTTTCTGTTTTATTGTTGCCTGTTATACAGAGAAGCTTGAGTGCCAAAACGCAATGTCTTGACTAACTCTTTTAATGTTCATGTGGCACCAGTGAGGTGTAAGTTTAGAAGCAGTATATATTGAGTGAAATTCATCAAAGTTTTTTGTCTTTGATTTTCCAAATTTGAATTGTTTGAATTGTCACAGTTTATCACCAAGTCAGTTAAACTTCAGGGATATTAAGCTGTCCGTTTCAGGAAGCACATGTGATTGTGAATCAGTTTCACCTGCTTTGGTATCAATAAAAGTGACAAAAGATACAACGCAAAAAGGGAATGGTTTGACTTGTGGTGGCCACAGACAAACGCTCTCTCCTTATCCATCCTGATCCCCATTTTACTGAGAGGAGGAACAAAATGTCTAATTATGTAATGCACATGTACTTGACCTAATTTAATTTATCCTCATTGGAAAGTAAAGCTCTATTATTGTGTTTACTCCAAGAGCTCAAGAGCAACATCATTGTTTATTAAATTATCATAATTGATTAAGAAGCAACGTGGATGATTTGATTGATTCCACCTGCATCTCTGTGATTCTGTTAACATTAAGCAGAATCTTGACACCATCCAACAGATGCCAATAAAATGAATTAAGACTAAACATTATCTCCTCACATAGTTTATTTATTGCTGCTTCCCCGAAGCTTCTTTATTATGTAATAGTACAACATTGCTGGGATTTTCATACCCAACAGGCTAGATTATACTGGGACCATAAGGCATTAATAAACCATCATAACCATGTTTTCTTGCACATTCATAAATACCTAAATGTATTTTTTTCCAGCATTTTAAGAAATATGCACATTAAGTTTTTTATATCATGTCTGACAGCTTATCTTTAAAAACTCAGGCCTTCAAAGTCAGCTGTGGTACAATAACATTTACTCTGCACACATGAGAAGACTCACTCAGGTGCTGGGACGGCTGTAATCCAGTATTCCTACTTGTCTTCCTTAACATACAGATGGCTGACGATACAGAAAAAAGTGTTGGTGCTGCTCTTTCCACACGTGTAATGTGTGTGTTGTGTAAATCTGGCATTGTGTGGGATGTACCTTGTCTACAACAGCAGCAGCAGCTGCTGCAGTCCTCTGTCAGTGTCTACACTAGATCTGTTCAACTGCTGCGCACTCTGAAGTGTTTTGACAGAGCTCACAGCCGTATACATAATTATGTACTTACACACATAAGTGGATAAGAAAAAAAAACCTGAAGCGGAAAAAGTTGCTTTGGGTCACAGTCGAACCTGTCTTGTAAAATTATGTTTAGATACCAAAGTACATAGTTAAACTAAAATGTTTTTGAGGAAACATAATTACTGCAGGGATGTGTTCACTAGCAATATTCCTTTCAGAGTACTGCATTCTGTGTAGAAGTCAGATGGAGATGGAGCCAAGGTGAGATTTAGAAGTACAAAATGCATGACTGACGCCAGAGACAGGGGTCAAGATTCTGTTTTCTACTTGTATTTAGATTTGAGGGCAGTTCATGTTTTCTGCTTGGTGGCAGACGACAATGCGCTTCTATTCATACTACAACTGCGTATGTATTTGTGTGGTGACCCATTCCACCCCTACCGATGCAAAACATGATAGTGACCTCTGACAGCGAGAAAAAAGCTCTTTTGTTGATTCTGTTTGGCTGAGTAACATGAAAAAGTGAAACAGAATATTAAAATTGTGTATGTGATTAATAACAACAGTGGCAAGGATGTGAACATAAACGATTCATGATGCATGAAACAAGGCACATGCACAGTTAGATATTGCATATTATAGCTTTAAATTTATTTTTTAAATTTCCTAATATCTATGCAGTACTTTGTGTTGCCTTTGCTGCTTTTGTTGCTAGTATGAAAACAAATACCACAGATTTGTCAGAGGCTGACACATGGTTTATGCCAACATGTTATTTTAAGAGATGCTGCTACGGGTTATATGAAAGGGTAGAGACAAACAACTTACACAGTAATTAGAGGACAAATTGGTCAGTCGACATTTAGCAGATGCGTTCATAAAAAGAGTGCAACTGTAAGGGCCAGATCTACTGACTGTATTGTGCCTGTTTTTCAGGGGCAGACATGACACATTTTGCTGCATTCATCAACCAGTCACACAGTCATTCGTACATGTCAAGTGTTTTCAGCGTGCGTCTCTCTCCTTATTGTACAAGCATTTAAATAATAGGAGGAGAGATTTTGATGATGATGATGATACATTAGACAGAGGCTTAGAAATAACAGATTTTCAGGACCAATAATGAAGCAATGAAGATATTGGATATCTGTGAACTATAATGTGACTACAGACTGAATTTACCTCAGTATTAACATCCATACCAACACCTGCTCCATCTCTCCTATTCCCTGCTTTGTTCTCTCTCTGAGGAGAAAGCCTGTTTATTAGCGATTGTCATATTGATTTTTCCAAACAGATGCCCCGTCCACTTCAGCCCAGGCAGGCCAGACATTTTCATGTAAAATCTCCAAAACCTGTATTAATTCTGATGCTCATGTAGTGAAGGACAACAGTCCTCATAGTAAGCATCTGCGTTATATACGTCATATTTTGGAAGACAAGTACAGTTCAGTACAGCTACACAATATAAACAATTTCAATGCGCAAGCTATTACACAGACAGTATAGCCTGCTGCATTGGCTGGTGGAGTGTTTCCTCTAGGTAAGTTCAGTAAATGACCACATTTTCCTCATAATACACATACATTTGTATTTTTTATGAATATCTCAATGCATTTTACTTATTTCCAGTATAATACAATATAAAATTTACTGTATGCATATATATATATATATTCTTCCATTTACACGCCGTAAATGGTGTGTTTGTTGTTGACTGAAAAGGAAACTAAAGGCTGTGTTTTAGTCAGAGGCCACCACAAAAGCACAAACTTGGGGCATGATTGCAGAACTCTCAGCTGTAATTAAATGATAAGGTGTTTATGCAAATATATCTGATTTTTGTTGGTGGTAAGGTGGCAGCTGTTTGAAAGAGGAGGTTGAGATAGTACAGATCATTGATTAAATAGGGAGTCTGTGGGTGTCATCCCACTTGCTCTCTGTCTGTAAGACACTCACTTCCTCACCTTATCAGTGTGGCAGATTAGGTGTGAAAGTAATACTGATGCTGTGAATACCATCAGATATATTTTAATAGAAAGTGCGGCAGCTCAGAATTTACAGCCAACCTCTACACGGATGCTCGCAAATACTGGAAACATACCCAGTGCTTCTGAATAGCTCTCATCAGTCATCAAATTATCTGCTCACTCCAGCAGCAGTATAAGCTCTGGAATGTTTGGACCATTAAGGAAGCACAGAGAACAGTGCCATGGCTGAATGCTCGTGTAATTACAAATGTAGGTCATCTGAATCTCTACAAATGCAATTTCTCTCAATTTCTAAAGTTTAACTTAATTGATTCACTGTTTCATAATGTAAAGTGGTTGTAATAATATCCCAGCAACCGCGGTGGAAGCTTTCAATTGATTTCACCAGAACCAGGTGGTTTCTGCAGGCTGTGAAGAGGCTCACGACGTGAGCAGTCATGAACTTGAAACCAGCTATTATGGAGCCTGTATTGGTCAAGTGCTGCTTCACATGAGCTGAAGATGTAATTTCTTTCTGAGAAGCCCATAGAAGTGGTGGTGGTGACAAAGTCATTAGTAAGGAAAATCAAGGAAGGAAGTCTGAACAACACCTGGCAGGAAACTCAAGCCTCAAGTCAATGGAATAATTTACCATAACAAATATTCTCACAAAACTCCAGCTTCAAGGCCATTGGAGAGGATTAATAATAACTTTATTATTCTGACCATCAATAAAGAAGAAAAGAACTATACGTATATGTGTTTAATTTACCATACACATAGGTGGAATGAAATTCCAGACCTCATGGACCTCAGAGTAACCAAGAACAGATGTAGAGTATGAACACCACAGCGTGGAGGACTTTAAGGAAGGCAGGAAATAAGAAATATGGAATATACACTAATTACAGAAGCAAAACAAATCACTTGTAGGCCTACTTTTTTCATTAATGTTTCTAAATTAACTCTTTATTTGTTTGTTGTAGTATTCTTAAACCAGTAAATATCATCATTTTATATACTTCTATATATTTTAAGGAAGCAACATGACAAACATTTTCCTTCTGCCTGGTTCTGTCTGCAGCATAAATCTGAAGACCTGTGATGAAGCGAGTAGTTCATTTAAAAGACAATACGATTTTTTATGATGCAATAAAATGAAAAGAATTCTAATGCAATTTTATGATGCAATAAATCAAAGGAGCGAGCATAAACCTAAATGCGTTAACCAGTTGCAAATCTGATTACAAGATCATTCAATAAGTGCATTTCCAGCAGCTCCACAGTCAGGATATTTCCTGGATTAAATTAAGGCTAAATTTTCAATTTTGTGCAGGTGCACTGGATTTGAAGCAAAGTCCAGCACCTCAGTCAAACAGGCACTGTATGAAAGGTGTATTCACATTGAGCTCATTCATACTTTTCATCTCTGGGAGCAAGTACTTTACTGAGGCTCACAAAGCGAACACCTGCAGGATCCAGTTCCAAATGACCTCAAGGTGTCCTGGGCAGGCATCACTACTGTAACCACAAGAAAAGTGGAGGCTATGGTGGCACATACAGAGGCAGACAAAGCCAGTCTGGAGCAAAAGAAATGGCTAAGGAAAGAATTGGTCTGGGCAACATAACACTAGCTCAGTGCAAACTTGCCTGAGGGAGGAGAGGAAATGGGAAGACAAAGAGAATAGTAGTCAAAGAGTGATTCCAGGGCCTGAGCAGATATGCCTCAACTAAAATACAGAGGTTAGGTTTGTGAGAAAGTATGGGATAACAGGAATACTGGTGTTAAAATCATGACTTTTAGATCAGACCTTTTTTTTTACATTAGATGCCAAGCAACAGGAAATTATCTGATCCAGTGACTAAAAGTAGTTTTCTAAACTGAAAACCTCATTTGCCACAGTAATACAGAACAATCACTTCAGAGCCCACATGCAATATAGAACGAGTATGTAAAGTGTATAAGCCAACAATGAACATCATTCAGTCACATGCAAAAGATACTGCATGACACGAGTCTTAGATTTGCATCGAGATGAGGATTAAATCTATTTGATGCATAAAGTAACTTCACAGTAAGGCTGGTAGGATGGGAAGTGAAAATAACTAGCATCCCCACTGGAGTCAAAATAATCTTCCCACCAAGTGATGATGTTAATGTCCCCGTAAGTATAACTTAATATTGTCACTTCCCTCAAGAGAACACTGAACACTGTGACTTGATCAATATTACTGCTGTCTATATTCTGTCCTCACATGATTATTCTTTCCACATTGGAAGGCTCTCTGAAATATGGTAATCCTCATGTTTTGGTTAGACAAATACGGTAATGATCTGAACATGGAAAACCGAGACAAACATGAAAAATTACAGTGGAGATTCCATTTCTTAATTATGTCTTCTGTATCTTTTAAGATGAAACTATGTTAAAAGTGATCCTGATATTTCATATAAGATTAAATGATTGCTCACAATTTCTGGTCCACTCTAATCGTTTTGATTTCTATTTTACACCCTGCCCATAATCAACCAATCTTCACCTGTTCACAGCTCTTTATAACCAACCTCTGTCTGTTTGCTCTCCGGCTCTGTCTGGATTCTGCCTTCGTCCAGAAATACTCATCTGATAACCTGACCTGCGAATTGTGACTGTGTGTTTTGGATCTCTGACTTTGAAATGTATTTGGATTGCTGACTTCCACAGACTGGATATGCTTCATTGTGCTTGTGCTTAACAGCTCTCTGTCAGTATTCACCTGTCCACAGTGCACACGTTCTCTCTCGCATGGTCAAGGACTTTACTGTAAATTCGACACAGGCAATTTTGTGCCATTTTCCTTACACAATTAACATTTTTCCAGTTTTGTATGCTGTTGAAAAAAAAATGCTCAATCTCTTATCCCCAGAACAATAATGAGTCTTTTCCAATATTTGTGAGGCACGTAGAAATGTGATGCTGGAGGAGTACAATGGTCTACACAAAGTCCCCATGCAACTCGAGAGCAACTTGCATAAATATTCCAACAAGTCCCACATAAACC
The DNA here is from genome assembly GCA_034779795.1 of Ctenopoma multispine. NCBI lineage: Eukaryota > Metazoa > Chordata > Actinopteri > Anabantiformes > Anabantidae > Ctenopoma > Ctenopoma multispine. Next base: position 26,518,532 of record JAUYWH010000012.1, on the reverse strand, counting down.
TCTGTGAGAGCGATAAAGATGGAGGAGGGAGATGGAGAAGGCATTCCTCGTTCAACATGCCGTGTGGCATAAGTGATAAAGAAGAATCGAGCTGGGCGTATGTTGTATCCTTCGCTGCCCTTGGTCTCTCCAGCCTCTTATTGATATTTCATGCTAATAGCCATAATTGAGGGAGATCAGCTTTAAACACTGTCAGGAGAGTATGTATTATGAATTGTCTAGGTCCCAAGTGTCTTGTTACATAGCACGGACACAGACGACCCAAAGCGTTCTCTCTCAGTAGCAGGCTACTGGTATTTTTAACAGTAAATGCTACTGCGCATACTGTTTCATCACACACTGACAAATATGTAACTTTTATTAATTTCTCAGTTTTTATATGTATTTTTACAATGTGATTATTTGTACTGTAGCTGTTTTTACAGCTCAGCCTGTTATTTATGACAGGTTACCAGATTATGATGGCTCTTGCTGTCTTTTAATATGCGTTTAATGAGGAAGTAATGTACTGTGTATCACAGCTGAGCTAACAACAGTGCTCTCAGTCACAGATGAGCAGCTCCACTGCTAAAAGCTACTCATTCATTTAGTGACACTGGCGTCTGATGCAGTACAGTCAGCTAATGCTAAAGATTTGGTGTTAAACATTCATATGTACCTATACTGTGCATCTCTCCAGGGGAGAAGACTACTAAGAGGTGGACAGGGCACCTTTTAGTGACTATAACTCAGTTGGTAGGGCAGTCAAACACAGTGTCAGTGATTTAAATCCCAGTCCCTAAACAAATTGACCATACTTTGGTTAAACAGTGTATGCTACTTTATTTTTGTGCTATATTGTTATGACAGCATATTTTTATTATGTGCTTTTTACTGTTTGGCCTCACTTTGTGCTCTTTATGTTAATTTTTTAAAAGAGCCTGCATTTCTGTCAGTGTTTCATTGAATAACTTTAAACTCACCGTGGCTGCTTAACTCGTGCTTTGCACTTTGGTCCAGTCTTTCGAAAAAAAACTGGTTACAAACTTACTGCATGAAACACAACATAACAAGGAACATATAATACAATCTGCAATAATTAGACATTCCAGTAATTACCACTAAAGCAGATAATCTATACTTGACATAGGATAATATTCACAGGTGGTATGGTAATGTTATGGTAAGTGTAGACTACAAAAATGAAGGTCAGATTCTCTTGACATACTCCTAACATCACAGTTAGTTAATATATGAACACGGAGCATAACAGTGAGGTTAAACCCTTCATTCAAGCATAAAGGTTCAAGTACCGAAAGACATTTGACTGAAAACATTTCTCTCATACCTCACTTATCCTCTGCGCTATAAGACTACAATATCATGCATTATGTCCTTGTCTAGTATACATAGATGTCTTTCACTGGGACTGTTTTCTTGAAGGTTTATATAAGCGTTCTGTCATTCTGTTTGTGTTGTATAACTGATAAAGATCTGCAGTTGAATGTTTGTATTAAAACAGATATGAAGTTTTTTTTGTATTGACATGTTACTGTTCTTCTGGCTTTCAGCTAAGGCGTTGCACAGTATACAGTAGCTCTCATGCTGAAAGCAAGTTTGAAAGAAACAAGAGCCTATATGGCTATAGTTTGTAGCCGAACCTCTTTGCTGTAAGGCTGTAGAATTAACCATTAAGCCACCCTTACAGTATAGTCTATAGATTTAATTTAAGAAATACAAGTGCAAATTCTATTTGATCTGAGTGAATTACCTCTGTGTCTGTGCCTAATAATAATGTTCACTCTCATTTGCTCCCATTGTGCCGAAAAACCAATGCCCGCCAGCTCCAATCCAATTAGCAACAGGAGCAACTCTCCCTCTCTTCCATTTAATATGCTTTCTCAACTTTTGTGGGATTTTGTGGGATGATCATTATGTGGGTGGACTGTGTAATAACGGAGGACAAGCTGTGAGGTGCTACAGGAGTGATCTACTGACTCAACACCTGTCCCCATGTGACGAGCGTCATGCAGTACTGACATACGTATGTCCAGCTGAATATTCAACTTAGCAGTACAGGCATAAGGGGAGGCCGTATATAAGCATAATCCAAACCTGTGCTTAGTGTGTAGGATTATACACTTATGTAAAACCGAAATCTATAGATTTTTTTTTGTAAAGTAGCTGCACATATTTCTATGTAGCCTTCTTCTTCTATGTAGATTTCTAAAGCTTCAAATTAGCATTAGATACTAATTTTATTAAATTTTTGCACTGTAAACAATGTCCTTCATGATACGATGAACCGATTTATTTTTATGTATTTGGATGACATCCTCCTTTACAGTCTACTGGAAAACAAACTGTTTGCTAACCTAAGAAATGTGCTTTTCTATGTCCCTTCTACCTAATTTTTGGTCTTTATTATCTCCCCTGGTAACATGCAGATGAACCCTGATAAAAAGACAGCCGTGACTCAGTGGCCTGTCCCTGAATCCAGTTTTTTTGGGTTCTCTAATTTTTACAAAAAAATTTGATCAAGGTTACAGCGTGGTCTCTGCCTGTCTCACCAAGCTCATGTCCAATACGATCCACTTCAAGAGCTGTACCAAGGCGCAGGAGACATTCCAAGAGTTGAAAACCAGTTCCATACTCACCCTGCCACACCCCGAATGGCAGTTCATAGTGAAGGTGGACGCTTCTGAGTCAGAGGTAGGCGCGGTATAATCCCAGTAATCTCTCACAGATAATAAACTTCACCCATGTACCTTTATCTTTTCTGGGACATAGTTTTGTTTTTTTACACCTTGCTGCCTGGTATTTTGCTGCCTTAGTTTCTTTTGTGCTCAAGCCTGTTTACTGATTAGCCTTACTTTGTGCTGTTTATGTTGTTCCACTCTGTTTTTCATTAAACTACCTTAAACTCACCCAGAACACTTAACTAATGTTTTGCATTTGGGTTCAGTCCTCTGAATACCTTTCATTATGTCCTTGTTCACTATACATAGATGTCTTTCATTGGGGCTGGAACTTCTAGATAAACGTTCCGTCATTCTGTTTTTGTTCTGCAATAAGAGCTTGTATAAAACTTCTGTAAAGACAGAAGTATAACGTTCTTTTTTTTGTATTTACATGTGATTGTCCTTTTGGCACAAAAGTCTATAGATTTGATTTAAGAAATAAAAGTGCAAATTCTATTTGATCTGAGTGAATTACCTCTGTGTCTGTGCCTAATAATAATGTTCACACTCATTTGCTCCCATTGTGCCGAAAAGCCAATGCCCGCCAGCTCCAATCCAATTAGCAACAGGAGCAACTCTCCCTCTCTTCCTTTTAATATGCTTTCTCAACTTTTGTGGGATTTTGTGGGATGATCATTATGTGGGTGGACTGTGTAATAAGGGAGGACAAGCTGTGAGGTGTTACAGGAGTGATCTACTGACTTAACACCTGTCCCCATGTGACGAGCGTCATGCAGTACTGACATATGTCCAGCTGAATATTAGCAGTACAGGCATAAGGGGAGGCCGTATATAAGCATAATTTAAACCTGTGCTTATTGCGTAGGATTACATACTTATGTAAAACAGAAATCTATAGATTATTTTCTTTTGCAAAGTAGCTGCAGATTTTGTAGCCTGGTAACAGAAACACAAAGAGATAATTTTTCACTAAGAGAGATTAACTTTATTTTAAAAGATATCCACTTAATTTGATTAACTCAGATGGCTAAAGCTTCAAATTAGCTTTAGATATGAATTTTAATATATTTTTGCAAAGAACTGTAATGTGGTCCCATCACTTCCATCGTAAAGGGAGGAATGGTTATAAATGTTCTAAAATCAACCATCTTTATATGGAAACACCTTAAAAACACAATTTATCCTTTATCCTTAAATTTTAATGGTCAAGCATTTGTGTGCCAAAATCCTACACTGACCTTAAACAGAAAGAAAACAAAACCCAAATATGTCTTTTATAGCCCTGCCAGAGAACCAGCGTGATACAGCCAAAACTGAGAACCAAACTCTACACAAATATATGATTTAGATTAGGTTCATATTTTCTAACCAAGTCATTGCAGCACATTATCAACACTTTGGGCTACATTTACTAAGAAAATGCTTTTGTGCAACTGAGTGCTGCAGTTGTCATTCATTCAGTGGAGTTCACTCTGCAATCTGCATATATTCAGGGTCTGATTTTCTAAGACATCAGCTTATTATGTATTCAGCTCCTGGACTGCTCCAGGTAGTGCCCTCCAGGGCGTATTCTGCAAGTGAAGCAAAGCTCTTGGGTGCAGTTCAGCTGCAGAATAAGATCACTGAGCTCAAAAAAGAAATTATTAACATGGTGATCCTGATTATAAAATATTTACTTGGGCTGCTGTTAAAAAATGAAATGATTCATATTTCCTATTATATTATAATCTATAAGTTAACATCCAATTATTACTACATCAGGAAGCAATTAGCAACAAAGCAAAGACAAAGTGATAAAACTCACAAAATAAACATTGCATTTCAAATGAAAAAGCGAGTCAGAGCAAGATAACGCAGCAGGTGGAGTCAGAGATAAAGTAGATATGGATGTTAATACCCATAAATGGAAAAGATAAAAATGCAAAATAATTGTCACATTAATATTCATTATTGACCACATATCACAACTCCTGGTTTGTGCTCTCGCTTTCACACCTTGACCAATCGAAGGTAAAGAATGTTACCTACAGAACTGACAGAAATTACGTAACATCTGTAGATCTATGAGAAATGCTTAAATTAACCCTTGGTTGTTGGACTGCTGCACATATGATGGTGGTACTACTGGGTTCTGGTGTCTTGCCAAAAGACAAGACAAGAGTTGAACCACTGACCTGCTCCACCAACTGAATCACAGCCACCCCACTGTTTTTTCTCTCAAACACATGAGCATCCCAGCTGTGTGCCTCTGAGGACCAGAGTTGGTTTATTAAAATAAAATATATATATATATATTTTTTTTTATTCAATTTTCAAATGTAGCTTTGCACTACATTTGATTCAATTTGTGTATTTAGTTTGGTGGTTCCCTGCACCAGGTTCAAAGTGGTGGACTGTTGGACTGTGGTCAGTTGCTCTGACTGGCGAATGACTACATGTAAATATAAAATGAGGGTAATGTCACATAACAAAATACTAAATATTAAACACAATTTTCAACATGTTCAGCACTGCTGTCTTTCAGAAAGGTGCATCTCCTCAGGGTTGTGTACTTTCCCCTTTGCTGTACATTCTCTACACTGACGACAACGTAGAAGTCAGCATATAAATAGGCACATCCTGTAGTTCGCTGATGACACGGTTATTGTCAGTTTACTTTATAAACATGAATCTCGGCATGGGCCAGTGGTTGATGAGTTTGTCAGTTGGTGCAACATGTCTTTTCTTCAGTTAAACACCTCAAAGACAAAAGATATGGTCATTGATTTTAGAAGAAACCAGTCTTGTTCTCCACCACTGACTTATATTAATGGAAGTTGCATTGAGATGGTTGACCGGTATAAATATGTGGGTACAATGATAGACAACAGGCTCAAATTTTGCAAGAAGGGACAACAACGTTTGTACTTCCTTAGGAATCTTAATTAGTTTAATGTTGATACGGTTATGTTGTCTTTATTTTACAAATCTTTTTATAGAATCTGTTCTCACATCTTCTTTTACTGCCTGGTATGGAGGTGTCAGTGTTAGGGCCCAGAACAATCTCAGCCATATTGTGAAGGTGGCTGGGAAGTTGATTGGCTGTCCACAGTTATCCTTGCTGAGCATTTATGAAAAGCAGGTCATTTAGAAGGTAAGGTCTATATTGGACTATAAAAATCATCCCCTTCATTGTTCATTTGAAGCTCTACCCTGAGGCTGGAGACTACGAGTCCTCTATTATAAGTCCAATAGGTCAAAAAACTCTTTTATTCCAAGTGCAATACACTTTTGCACAATTTTTCTTTTTTGCACATAAATGATTCTGATGACCATCTGTCAGAGACAGAGTTAGGTAAGACAGTTTCTTAACTTATTTTAGTCTATGTCGTATCTTTGCTAAGTTCTGCAAACATTAGTACTTCCATTAGCATGTTATGTTTGCTAATGCTAATATATTAATTTAAAATGATAACTGATCATTAGAAAACCATGTGCAATGATGGTAACACAAATGAAGACATGTATCTGTTCATGAAAAGCATGGTAATCCCTACGTGTCAAAACCTTTAATTGGTAGTTTAGGTTACCTGAGTTGTGTATTTTTTATACCATCCACAGGAGAACAGAGAGCTTGCTACAAATGACATAAGGAAACTTAGAGAAACATAATCCTGACCAGCTGCATCTCACTGTGTAATCTTTTCTTGGCAACTGTTTGGTTTTTGTGTGCATCTCTTCTGCCACATTTTTAAACCCTTTTATAAGATTAAAGACCAAATAAACAAACTCACAGTGAAGACAGAAAATCATTGCTAAACTACTCTCTGTGGGTTTACCTCAAACAAAACATATCTGCCTTGCCAAATTGACCTATGCTGCAATCAAATGAGTGCCATCCATGAGGTCAGGTGAAGACAAGGGAGAATTTACATAAGAAAAAGGCATAGCTCTGTCTTGTCCACCTAGTAATCACATCCAAAAGCATATGTTCTAATATTCAATAACAATGAAGAAGTTTATTGCTGTTCTTTTGTGTGTTTCCTTGATGAATACATAGAAACATGTTATAGCACATGAAAACTGTTCTGTTGCCTTTCATGAAAGCAGTACTTACAATGGGTCACTGCTTTTTTAAACAGTAGCCATCAGGACATGCACTAACAAGTAGCATGTGACTAATGGAAATCTTTACAAAAAGCAACTGTTTGTAGCAAAAACATAAGGAAGGCATGAGGAACTGCACAAGGCTAGATCCTTCCTATTTTCGACCAACAAAAAAAGTTCTATTGCTGTAGTGCAGAGTCCTCAAACATATATTCTTTTGATGACTAATTTGAATAAATAAGTGACTGAGAGTTACTCGTGTCTTATATTACTATTTACAATTATTTACATTTGTATCAAAACTTGACAACAAAACTAACTTCTAGAGAAACTGGCTCAGTGGTTTTTGTGTAACCCAACATCAAGTCTATTTGATGCAAATCAAATAACTTTATTTATCTAGCGCCAAATCACAACATAAGTCATCTCAAGTAGTGGTGTCTGATACCGCAAGCTTTGGTGTCTATCCAATACCAAGTAAATACAGGGTCAGTATCGCCAATACTAGTACCTTATATGGGCAGTCTGCTGGAAAATGCACCCTCGTCACATAAAAGTAAAGTAAAAATGTATAAATCACTTAAAAAACATTTAAACCTCTGAAAAAAACACAACAAAACTAACAAAATATGAACAAACAAAAACACCAGTGTTAATTTAACATCCAGATCCAGGATATCTCTCTTGAACCAAGATGTAATAAGACAACGAATGAAACCCTGTCACATTAAATCGCTTAAAAAACATGACCAAATGCACAAAAATGCCAGTGTTACATTAAGCGAATTTAGATCCAGGATCCTTTTCTAGAGACAATCACAATTGGTGCTACTGATTAATTATTTCTGTAGGAGAACGCATTCCATGGCAGACTGGCCTGCCACCAAATGCACCCCCCTAAAAATACAGTTTCTGTTTGTCCTAGAATTTTATATTTTTGAGAGTGAAGTTGTAGGACTGATGCTGGTTAGTGGTGTAAATTTCATGGATGTGACACCTAGTGGGAGATGGGACCAGTGAATTTCACCGGGTGAATTTCCGGCATGGGTTGGCTGTGTCTGTAAAATGGGGGTCTCTCTGAGGGATTTCCATCCTCCTCCTCCCCTCTCTGTTTATTTTGTAGCTGCTGTTCTCTTGTTCTTGCTTTTTCCAACTATGTCTCCTACAGATTACATACAACTAATCCTGATCACGTTTTTGGACAGGACGTGATTGTTATGTCGTACTGAAACATATTTTTGTGAATAAATGATGCGCTACTATTACTTACACGAAGCGTTTCTGTTTACTGTGCTTGACGAAGATGCAGGAGACCTGAGTCTCACCCCAAAGTCCACGTCTATCACCGTAAAATACGTTAGATGACACAATGTTCCTCTTTCTCTGTGGCATCATTTACTACAGCCTGCATGTGTCTGCACCACTGTGTTTATGTGAGAGGAGCGGTGTTTGTACCGGGTAGTTTACTTTCTGATGAAAGGGTCGCACTAAAAGTGGAAAAGTTGTATAATATCGATACCATTGTGCTAGTATCGATATATACTGATAATGATACCAACTTGGTTTTGATACTATTGATACTTTGGATCAATCTGCCCACCACTAATCTCACGACACTGTCAGGTTTCAGACCTTACAGAAAATTTGTAGAAAACCCAGCAATCCCACTTGCGCAAGCACTAGGCAACAGAGGATAAACTCCATTAACAGATCCAGGCTCAAGGTGGGTGGCTTTCTTCTTCTGCCTCGACCAGTTGTGGTGAGTGGAAAGAGGAGAGAGAAAAGAACAGCAGGTAACAGAGATCAATACAACAACAAGGAGCAGCAGATAAGATACTGAGCAGGTTGGCAGGACCAGCAACCACAGCTCCAGGGCCGAAGATACCTGCAGAAAGATACAGAGAGAGAGAGGACAAAGCACAACTAGGAGAGACAGAATAAACAAAGTTCATAACATGCAATGATGGCATGATAGTGGACAGAGAGAGAGAAGGAGAGGAGCTCAGTGTATTGTGGGAGGTCCCCCAGCAGACTAAATTTATAGCAGCATAACTAAGAGATGGTTCAGAGTCACCTGATCCATCTCTAACTATAAGCTTTATCAACAAGGAAAGTTTTAAGCCTAGTCTTAAAGGTAGAGAGGGTGTCTGCCTCCCAAACCTGGATTGGAAGCTGGTTCCACAGGAGAGGAGCTTGATAGCTAAAGGCTCTGCTCACACTACATTTAGAAACTCTATAGGAACCACAAGTAGACCAGCACTCTGAGAGCAAAGTGCTCTGCTGGGATAATAAGGTTCTATGAGGTCTTTAAGATAAGATGGAGCCTGATAATTTAGTGCTATATAAGTGAGGAGAAAGATTTTAAAATAGAAATATGGTCTCTTTTGCTCATTCCACTCAGAATACATCCAATGGGACATCCTATCAGTAATGAATTACAGTAGTCTAATCTAGAAGTAACAAATGCATGGATTAGTTTCTAAGCATCACTTTTAGTCAGGATTTTTCTAATGTTAGCAATATTCCTCAGGTAGAAGAAGGAAGTTCTTGATATTTATCCTATGTAGGAGGTAATTAAGATATCCTGGTCAAAGATGACTCCAAGATTCTTCACAGTAGCACTTGAGGCCAGAGCTATAGCATCTATGGTAGCAATCTGCCTAGATAACATGTCTCTGAGGTTTTTAGGCAGAAATAGAAAAAACTCAGTCTTTTCAGAATTAGGGAGTAGAAAATTACAGGGCATCCAAGCCTTTATGTTTTTTAAACAAGGTTGAAGTTTGACTAGTTGATTAGTTTAATCTGTTTTCATAGATAAATATATGTGGGTGTGATCCACATAACAATGGAAATGTATTGAGTGTTATCTTATAATATTGCCAAGCAGAGACATATGTATCCAATATTTCAATTAATTAACAAAATTCACATAGGGGCCTCAAGACTGGATGTTATACATAGATATTTTAGTAGAAAATAAAACAGGATATTGATGTTGAAAATTGGATATTTTGGCAGAAAAATCCATTGTGTACAACTATTCAATATGATAATTATTAACATATTTGGAATCAGTCATTTATATTAACTATAAACAAATGATCATTATGCTATTTTAAAAATCTATTTACAGTTATGTTCCCTACAAAACATATAGGTGATTACAGTTTAACTGTATAGAAACATAGTTTTTAGGAAATTGAGTTGGAATCAACTGTGAATCAGACTGTCAAAATATGTTGAGATGTAAATTGGTTAATGTTGTTTAGGCTGCTTATAAGGTAAGATACTTAGTGCCTGATTGTTACAAATTAGGCATGGTCCACATTTTACATTCAATGATTTACACTTTCCAAGAATATTATTCTATCAGACTGCACATAAACATCCATAAAACCCGCGCAATGTATCCATGATTTATAGATACTATGTTCAGAGGAATGCTAGCTTGTGAGCAATGTGTTGACCAGTTGCCTTTAGTGCATTAAGGGATTATCCTTTAATATAAACTTAACAAAAAATTCTGCAAAATATTATATACAATATTGAGTTATCTTCACAATATTGTTATTATAGTAATTTTCATTTATGAAAATGTGGATTAACTAAACTCCAGATTCTAGAGCTTATATTCATTCTATTCATTCTTACATTTACTTTTACTCTGACAGCATTAAAGCAGTGATGGAGCATCCAGGTCTAATGGTTGTTTTTGTCTCTCGTAACTATCCTTACAAAGGCTGTCACTAGTGTCAAAGCTTTTCTGTTCTCCATATTATTTGTAATAACAGCATATGTAGATATACAATATGTGAATACATTTATTCTAAATTACTATTCAAAGAAAGTGTACATTTACATAAGAATGTGTACATTAAATACCTTAAAACGTGTGCCATTTATTACATTATATTACACATTACATTATAATTTCTTTGTTTTTATCTTTGTTGCTTTGTACCAAACCAACTTTATGTAATCCAAAAGGAAAAGGTGTGTTATTTTTAAATTTCTAACAAAAATCTATGCCAGCTCATGTTTTCAGGTTGCCTTTATACCTCACATGTCTGCACACCCAGCTAAGTCTCTGGAGAATGATGATGTAGTCTTCTGAGAGCGTTTATATCATTAAATATTGATAAATAATAAAAGCGTACCTCAGACTGAAAAACGTGCTTGACAGCACTTTAGTCTGTCTCTAAGCTGAGTCCGGCCAAGCTCATTCGCATGGGGATAGAGCTGAGTCAGGCTGCTCTCAGCCACACTGTAATCCCTTCTGTAATGTTCAAGTCAAAGCGGAATGTGGTGCTCATTTCCTTGACAAAAAGTGGGTGAGGTAGTCATAACAACAGAGATAGGGGGATAAAAAGCAGGAGGGAGGTGGGGATCCCTTATGACAAGGTCAGTTGCTGCAAGGAAGACTACTACTGCACAAATGCCTGTATAACATTTTCTCCTTAATGATTCAGATGCATAGAAAAAGGTGAAGCATCATTTTATTACATTTAGGAAGCTTTGTTGCATCTCATCTCCTTTGACCCTCTCCCCATGTCTCCTGTCTGCATCTCTACTGTTACACTAATGAAGACAAAATGTCTCACACAAGAAGCAAAAAAAAAAAGTCAAAGGGAACTTTTTGAGCAGTATTATAGAGTTTATGAATGACATAGTATTATTTTAGATTCTCCTCTTCACAGACAAACTATGTAGATATAGACGTTCAGTTTTGACTTCAGCAAGCGAAGTGCATGCTCAATTAGATTTAAGTTAGGTGACTGAGTTGGCCATTGCATAACATTAAATGGGTTTGCCTTTAAGAAGTATTGGATTGCTTTCACAGTCAGTTTGCCTTCCAATGACTTTCACACAGATTCAGTTTACCTACCTTCTGGATTGTGTTCTTGATCTGGCCAACTGTAGCAGTCTGTGATTCCTTTGCCACAGAAAGAATTCTTCTGTCATCTACCACAGTTGTTTTCTGGGCTCATGCATGTCTTTTGGTGTTTCTGAGCTCTGGCACAGACAAAGAGGATAAGCTGCAACTGGATGGTCAGACACTGCTTTCTGACCAGCCAGTTACAGTTCTCAATCCATTAACTACAAGATGAGTACGAGTCGAAGATTAGGAGTTGTGTAAAGGCACCTTTAGAAAACTGGGATGTGTAACACAGTAGTTGCTCTTGCGTTGCTTACACAACTGAAGAAAAGATAAGAATCGTCCCCTCAAATATTGTGATGCAACATTTCGACCTACATGATCTTCGTCAGGCAAACAATGATACAAGACATATTTAGACAGAGGATAACCCCACCTACAGTAACACACAAAAGTCTCATAGAAGCTGACTGTTTACACTTATACACAAATATTGTTCCTTTCAAAATTTGCATATAGAGCCAACATGATGAAAACTGTTGCAAATATCCAAATTATTATTAGGATCTTTTTTTTCCTTCAGTTGCGGAATTTTGAAAAAGACTACTTGGCCGTTGAGGGACTGTATGAATAAATATGGGATAAAAAATAGAAGAGAATAAGAATGACGTCTCAGAGGACAGGTTTCACGTTAACCTGTCAGTGGAAGAAGCCTCTGTCTACTCTGTCTCTCAAGGTGAGATGTAACATTCTGAAAGGTGAGTGAGCAGAACACACTACAAGCTCTTCTCTACTGCCACGTTGTTGAGCGCCGTATCTTGTGATTCTATCTAGATGAAGCCTGTTAATCACAATAAACTCTCATTTTACTGCATTTGCATTTGAGTATTCTCTCGGTCTGGTGTTTTCAGACACACTTTGTGACAGCTTTATTAGCTTAAATGGTGATAATAAGTCTGCTGAGTGTAAAATAGTTGTTTCCACTCCAGCTGGTCACAACATTCATTATTGCAGTTTTAATGTCTTTCCATTGTATCCCAGTGTAAAAATAATATAACAAAATGATAGAAACCTTGAAAATTGGAAATAGGAAATACAACACAGAACCCACTTCAAGATTCTCTTTATTTTACACAAAATATTTAAACCACCTGACAATTCAATATATTCTAGTACAGCAGCACCAGCGACTAATTACCATAGAGAATCAACCCCCTTTTGGCAGTCTCAATAAAAACTGAACATAATAGGCTTCACAGAGTTAGAACTTGTTGAAGGGTTATTGACTTATACTGATTATTGGATTATATTATACAGTTTTTTTATTGTGTTCTGCCCTATGTGTCTTTGTTAGACAATTTGTTTTGCCCTGGGCTGGAAAACTTTCCAAGCAGCTTCTGTTTTGTCTTAGAGTTCATATAGGAATAGTGGACAGAGGTAACTGCTCAATAATTGCATCTGACTTACATAATTGCACAACAGGGATAGTGTGTGCAGCACTCTGTTTGGAGAATATTGATTTTGCGTTATATCTGCTGAGCACAAAAAGAATAAATTGCTTTGCCTGTTTTTCTGCTCTCTTGTCGAAGAATAAAGACCATTCAGTGTTTTCATTAAGTTTTCTTTTTTCATGCAGCAGTCTCAGTTGCACAGCCACGGGAATGTTCATGGACAGAGATAGATATACAGTCAGTCTGGACTGTATATAAAGTTTTGCAAAAAATTAAGAATCAAGAGATGGATGTCTGCTTTAGATAAGTCGTGATGATGATGTATCTCAACTACAGGATTGCTGTGCTGAACTACTGCTGCCTGTGATCCTTAGCCTGTGATCCTCTCATCCTTATTGGTTAAACTAATTTGTCTATGCTGAAGACAAAAAGCGAAAGCTCTGTGTTAGGCTCTTGGTACTTTTACTACATCTGCTTGAATCTCTGTATTTTGGAGTTTAGTTTCACGTCTGTTACTGGTTTTACTTTAAATGCATGTATCAGGTTTTCTATGTAATGTGTATATTCTAGATTTAGCAGAACTGAATTACCCATAAACAACTTAGAAGATTTATTATAGTACTAGCTAAGTGGACACCAACTTTCATTGTGGTTTTCAGTGACTTAATTTTAATCACAGTGGAGATTATATGTGTCTGTAAGAGCACACAGACAAAGTAAGTGGTCAATATAGTGGAGCGTTTAGCAGCTAAAGAGCCAGATGTTAATCTAGAAAGAGATTGAATGTTGGATTTATCTCAGCCGTGTTATCAGAAATGATTCCAATCAAGTGCTAATGTTTCTCAGTGTCTGCTGGATGTGTAAATGTGCAGAAAAATAAGTCTGGTATAAATTAAATAACTCGTCACAAATTCCAGGTAAAGCAGTTATAAGAACTTGTTGTCCAATACTACTCAACAATAGAAAATCTCATATTGCTAATGAACAACAGTGGGTCTCAATCCTGCTATCAGCATTTGAAAATCACTGAAAATAATTTTTGCAGATGTTAATCAATGCCAGTGACATGCTTCCATCATCAGCTGCTAAATGACTAAAACTTTTCTGTTTTAGATTCCCAATATTCCCCAGCTTACAATCATACAAAGCGCAATGAGTCTATTACACAAACACATTCCAAACTCCAGAGGAGAAGAGAATTGCTGAAGCCCCACTAAGACTGTAACGGTAAGTGGAGTGCAGAAATAGAGGCAGGCTCTTTACTATTCTATTAGCGCATTAAAACGTTTTGTCCTCTTCTATCTTCATCTGAGCCACTCAAGGTGGTGAATGTTGTGACATGTTAATAGTTAGTTACCGTGCTACATGCCAGGATCAAGAATCTATCAAGAAAAGTCACATTTTCCAGTCTTTACTTACATTTTAAGCCCTTAGATTGCTTTGGGAGCTAAAAACTGGAGAGGCATCGTGCTTATTGGAGGTCAATGCATTTGAGGTGATGAAAAATTCAGTCTGTACTCTCTATCCTGACTGAAAACTGGCTGACATCACCTTAACTATTAATAGTTCAGTTAAATGCTGCTGCCAGAAAGATAGGACAGATAAGTTACATAGATGTGACTTCTATGAGTGCCTGCCATCTAACGGATTTGATATTCATATCGGATCAGCTTGTTACATGTCTTTTATCTTTGAACTGGGTTAACCAAGAGCATGATACCAGCTAGGCATGAAGGAGCATGTCCTATACGCATATCCTGAGCTCACACTTTGTACCTATTTGCTGTGGGCAGTGGTTGAGGAAAAAGATGGATCACCATTCTGTTGGCAGCTGCCTGGAAGGTCAAGGGGTCATTAAGCATGTATCATTAGTGAAAGGCACCTTGAACAAAGACAGATCTTCCTACTACCGGCTGCAAATGGTTGCTGCAGGAAGGAAGATACTCGTGGATGATTTCCATTGTGGTTGCTTTCCAAGGGCTCTTTGCTTCACTCACTTGTGTCCCTCACGTTTTAGCACCACCCAGCGAGAGAGAGGAAGAGAAGAAGAGGAAGAAAATATCAGTGTGCAGGAAATTTATTCACCACATGGGGCATCCTCATTCACTCGGAGGACACAACAACTTCTCATGATGCACAGCATCTCAACTGTCAAATGCATAGAAACTGTGGCAGTTTGAAAGAAGAACACCTGGCAGCTGATGGCTGCTGCTCCAATACTGAGCATAGATCTATGGCTGTGTCACTTTTTCATATGTGCATATGTGTCTTTGAGGAAAGAGCCAAACAGACATGAAGATGCAGTTAAAATATATATATTATTTATAGCCCAGCCTAAATAAAATCTATAGAAATAGACTGCAAAAGTAGTGTAGATAAAGCATGTGCTATTGAAAAAAATCATACATTAGCTGATTGACGGACAGGGCAGCCAGTCTGAAATCTCCTCTAACACATGGTCACCACGCACGAGCTACCTACTGCAAACTAACAACTAAATGTTGAGCTTGATTTACTCGCATCAAAATTTGTAACACTGTTTAACCTAAACTTGTCTGCAGCTGAGGATGAGATATAACAATACAGGCTGACATTCAGCTGAAGTCGAGCACCCATGGACAAACAAAACCATATATTCTATGACTTTAGCGCATTTTCCGTGTTATGTTTATAGCATAGTATGTAGAGTTGTTTGCGCGTTTAGAGACACCGTAAAAGGATTCATATAAACATTTCTACAGTGAGAAGTTCTGTGCGCCAATTGCACAATATCAAGGTATTTTCTCCAAAGGCACAACTTACGCCACACATGGGGCAAGTTGTGCCACGATACCACTTTTTATAAGAAAGCTATATTTCTTAAATACTATCTTTTCGATCCAAAGTGATTGTTTCCAGGGATGCTCCACATCCTGAAATATACACTGCTCGAAAAAATAAAGGGAACACTTTGAAAACACATCAGATCTTCATTGGGGATAAAATCATGCTGGATATCCACACTGATA
>JAUYWH010000012.1:26435280-26502330 GCA_034779795.1 Ctenopoma multispine | reverse complement strand
GTGAAAGAGGTGTGTGTGTGTTGGTGATGTGGGCCATAACTGTGCACATTGGGCCATAATTGATCCTCAGAGGAACCTATAGCTTTTAAGTGATGCATACAACTGCCAGTTTTCTCTACCGGGTCATTTTGGACCCGTAACACCACAGATGTAACTTTCTTTTTTTGAGACTTTTAGAATTTACTAAAATTGTGACAATTGATTTTGCTGCATTTAAATAGGTGTGTCGGAGGATTAGATGAAGCCTCATTCCAGGACAAAAAGGGAAGTGTACTTTTCACACAGTTAAACTTGAAAACGGGTCAATTTTGACCTATCACAACAGAAGGGTTAATCAGCAGCCAGGTTTATTGGCTAAAACCATACCAACTAATTGACTCAAAAAGACCAAGTCACCGTTACTAACCTGCTAACACAGTTTTTTTGATTAGCCAGGTTGTTGAATTTCCGATTTCTATTAGTGTTAAAGTAGTAATAGTAAAGGTAACAAATTTACTTAAAATAGGAAAGTTATTAGAATTTACAGTGTGAGAGTCAGCAGATATAAACCTGTGACTATTTTTTCATTTTTGTGTATATAGTAGCAATATTTCAGTTTTGTACAAGGTCAGCTGAGGCAGGCTTTAAGATTTGAGTTAAGATTCCACGTGTAATTAGGCATCAGCATTTGTGAGAGCAGAAACTGAAACTGCAGTTGAAATGCTTGTTGGAATATATAATTCTGGCCTGTACATTCTTAATAGTATGCAGGAACATCTGGATGCACAGGGGAAGGTGCTTTATTAAGCTGACTTCAGCAGCAATAATTATTTTGCTGTTCCCTCAAACTAAACCTCAGACTATTTGAGTCATTAAGTATTGCTTCTGTCTAAATGTTTGTCCCTAAATGCCTGTACAAATCATAAAAATGTCTAGTGGGATAAGAAGTGAAGAAGGAAGAAGAGGGAGAGGAGTAAAGAAAGGACAGTGAAAGCTTTAAGAAAGCATTTCTTGGCTTTTCACTCATTCGTATTGACAAAGCCCTATTTCCGTAAGCAGAGAGGTGGGGGCAGCATTAGAGTTAGAGAATTGTTGAGATTGATGCCCTGTGAATATGCATGACAGGAGATGTCTTGTCTGAATGAGTTAGTCACAGATGTATGAAGAGTGGGCCAGGCAAAGAAAATAGCCCCTAGTTGGATGCCACTGCCATTTATTTGAACTGAACTCTGTAATAATGTATTTTGCTTTTCCTGGTAGGCGATTCATTTTAGGTCAGAGAGACAGGCAGACAGACTCGTCGGTAAAAATGTCATTTCAGATTCTGTCCTGCCTCCAAAAACTGTATACTCTCCATAAAAATACAGCATTTGTCCTATATTTAATTAGTTCATTCCAGCTAGAAACATCAGCACAACTACTGTGCTGTCCATCAATTGTGTTAAATAAACTGACACATTTCTCCAGTGCAAAGACAGAACAGCTGAATGACGGGGTCTACGATTGGTTAGTGTGCTTTTAGTCCAGTCATTTTGTCAATTGTATTTCTATTGGAAGAACATAGTGTCAACAGCCAGGCAAGTAATCATTTTGGTAAAATGCTAAATATGACCAATAGGCTCACAATTAATATGTTCAGTATCATCATTATTGGCAACATTATGATCACCTCCCATATACTTTGTCAGTCCCATTTTTGCTGCCTTTGCTGTCGTGATGACTCCACTAGACTCCTGAATGAGTGGTATTTGGCAAGATATTAGCAACAGATCCTTTAAGTCCTGTGAGTTGTGGTGTGGGACCTACATTAATTGGACTGGACAAACTTAGATGTGCAGTTTGTCCAGCACATCTCATGGACGCTCATGTGGATTGACATCTAGGGAATTTGGAGGCCAAGTCAACAGCTCAAATTCATTGTTGTGTTTCTTAAACTATTCCTGGACCAGTTTTGCTTTGTGGTAGGGAACATGGTCCTGTTGAAAGAGGCCACAGCCATCAGTAAACACCATTTCCATGAAAGGTTGTATATTGTCTGCAACAATGCTTAGGTAGGTGGTGGTGTCAAAGTAACATGGATGGCAGGACCCAAGTTTCCCAGCAGAACTTTGCTGAAAGCATCACATTGTCATCACTTCCCAGCCAAGTGATGTAAAAGAAACACCCCACAAGAGATGCAATTTTGAAGATGCTCTGACCCAGTGGTCACAATTTGGCCCTTAACAAACTCGCAGAACTCCTTAGGCTTGCCCATTTCTCCTGCTTCTAACACATCAACTTTAGGGACAAACTATTCCCTTCCTCCCTAAGATATCACACCCTCTAACAGGTGACATAATGAAGAGATAATCAGTGTTATTCACTTTCTATTCACCTGCAAGTGGTTATAATGTTATGCTTAATCAGTATGGATGGGTGACAAAGGGAACCAGTAATATTAACAAACATTTCATGTAGGCTTTTTTAAAATTAGTTATTTTCAAACACATTAAAAAATACAGTATAAACAGTATCTGTGGCTATGGCTGGCTGTTGATGGGGCACTTCACTGATGATAATACAGGTTCATTCCAGAGTTGTTACAATTTTTATCATCTCTCAGCTTAGATCCAGAGTGGCTCTTTCTAACACATCACTGACACTTCAAATTCAGTGTCGCTCACAATGAAAGTAGAGTGATAAGGGCCCTAACTGGATGGAGGAGGGAGTGGTCTTTTGATGGGTGCTTTTGAATTACCTCTGCAAAAATGTGTAAGCTTAGAATTTGCTGCAATATATTATATGTAATGTAGTATAGAACATATTTATCTGTGTAAGGCTCCCAACAGGGTATGTTGAGCCATCTAAACCACACCAAAAATTTAAAGATTTGAATGAAAATTATCAACCTGCAGAGGGATTAATTTGAAGCCACCAAGAAATTTAAACTGAAAAACTAATGCGGCAGGCTATCTAAATTTGCTGGAATGTCATTGCAGAAAATCAAAATGGTAGTTTTTATGGCCTCCATGTGCTTCTTATGAGCACAGGTGGGAAGTAAAATTACTTTGTTACTGTACTTAAGTAGATTTTTCAGGTATCCGTACTTTACTTGAGTATTTATTTTTCTGACGACTTTTTACTTTTACTCCCTACATTTCGAGAGAAATGTCTGTACTTTCTACTCGTTACATTCTCAAAAATGGCTTGTTATTTCCATTATGAAAACAATATGGGAAAACGGGAAAAATATTACCGCGCAGACAGAAAGCGCGTCATAGTGGCGGTAATAAACCAATCAGTTGGCTGCCAACCTTAACGAAGAAGAAAAACGCAATAGCGTGTGTAAATAACACAGCATGGATGAAGACAATAAAGTGGGTAACATTACAACCAGAACCAGCTTCTGCTGAGGCTTAATAAAAATTTTACTTAAAAGTAAAGGATTTAAATCTGTACTTTTACTTTTACCAGAGTTTTTACCCGGCGTCTAATGGACCTAACCACAATGTCCCAGAGATGTTCTATTGGATTTAGGACAGGCGAGCATGAAGGCCAGTCAATGGTATGAATTCCTTCCTGTCTAAGATGGCGCGGCCACTGCCAGACGCATTTCTGTGTCCTCCGACTAGGCTGTTTTTTAATCAGTTAGTCAGTCACCTGTTTTTAGACACCTTCTCGGTAGATACGTTGTGGCCGCCAGAGATCCTCCAAAATGTCAATAACAGCAATGGTGATGAGCCCCGCAGGAGCGGGCTTTACTTTACTTTACTGGCAGACATTCAGTCTGTGGAGAACAAGCTGGATGACCTCCTTGCCAGAATCAAGTTACAGCACAACATCAGGGACTGTAACCTCCTTTGTTTCACCATAACATGGTTCATTCCTGCGGTCCCGTATCAAGTAGTGATGCTGTTGGAAATCTACTTCTTTCATGCGGACAGAACAGCAGAGGCTGGAAAATCCAAGGGTGGCGGAGTCTGTTTTATGCCAACAATAGTTGGTGCAACCTAGCGTGTTGATATAAGATGGCGCAGTTCCATTTACAGCCCTGAAGGCAAGCATCAAGAATTTAAACTCAATGTAAGCAGCTACTGGGAGCCAGTGGAGAGAGCTGAGAAGGGGTGCGACATGGGTGTATTTCGGCTGGTTGAAAATGAGGCGGGCCGCTGCATTTTGGACCATCTGGAGGGGTGACTGCAGAAGCTCCAGCCAGGAGAGAGTTACAATAGTCGAGTTTAGATATGACTATTGCCTGGATGAGGAGCTGTGTAGTCGATATGTCTGAGAAACAGGCTGAAATCTTTGTTGAAATAGTGGTATCCTCTGGTGGGAAAGACAGTCAGAGCTGCGTGTCATCAGCATAGAAGTGATAGGAAAAGCCATGGAATTGAATAATGTGACCAAGTGAGCGAGTGTATAGTGAGAAAAGAAGGGGGCCAAGGACAGAGCCTTGTGGGATCCCTGTGGTTACCTTAGAAAGTGTGGATGTCTCACCTCCCAATGATACCTGGAATGATCTGTCTTGAAGATAAGAGTTGAACCAATTTAGTATGGTTCCTGTAATTCCTAAATCTGACAGTGTGGTGAGAAGAAACCGGATGCTTAACCGTGTCAAAGGCAGCAGATAGATCCAGTGGGATGAGGACAGATGATTTGCGAGCAGCTCTTGCAGCATGAAGGTCATCCATCATTGCCAGAAGGGGGTTTCAGTTGAGTGTCCCTTCCTGAAACCAGAGTGAAAAGTGTCTAATAGGTCATGCTTATAGAGAAATGAAGAAAGTTGTGCCAGGACGGCTCTTTCAAGAAGTTTTGAAAGAAATGCAATTTTAGAGTCTGGGCAATAGTTGTCCAATAGGGAATGGTTTAGTGTGGGTTTTTGAGCAGGGGAACAGTGAGAGCCTGTTTATATGCAGTGGGAAATGTTCCTGTTGCGAGTAAAGAATTTAGGACGTGTCAGCGCAGAAGTTATGGTGGATTGAATGGACTGGAGGAGGTGTGAGGGGATGCGGTCCAGTGAGCAGGTGGTGGAGTGACTTGACTGGAGAAGCTTAGACATGTCTGATTCCGAGAGCGGGGTGAAGGCAGACAGTGTTCTAGTTTTAAGAAGAACAGAGGGGTGAGGTCTGGGGTTAGGGGGTGAGAATTGTTTGCTAATGGTAGCAGAAGGTAGCAAAGTCTTCAGGTGAGAGAGAAGTAAAAGGAGGAGGTGGGGGAGGATTCAGGAGGAGGTTGAAGGTAGAGAATAGTTTAGAGTGTTTGTGTAGTTGCTTACCTTATCCTGGAAGTATATATTTTTTGCTGTGGTGACAGCAGCAGAGAAGGATGTTAAGAGAGATTGATACTTACTAAGTTCAGCTGGACACTTGGATTTCTTCCATTGCCTTTCAGCTGCTTTGAGATGCGTGCTGTGACAGCGAACCTCATCAGAGATCTAACTGTAACTATTCAAACCTTTCTGAACCAGAATCCATGGTTCAACAGATCCATTCGGGAAGCTGTGAATTTCCGCACCTCCGCTTACAATGAGGGGATATAAGTCTTAAGAAGACGCAAACTACTAAAAAGCAGTCAAAAAAAGATGAGGAGGGAAAAATGAGGCGCTATGATTGCCCCATTCAAATTTATTGCGTTCCAGCCTATTTGGATAAAATAGGACCTCTGTTTTCTTAAACACCAGTCGACAGCAGTTTTTTCTCTCTGCCCCTACCAACCAAAATAGCAATGGATCTGTGATGTGTGTTTGTGAAATATCTGTGTACACAAATGTGACAAAATGTTAGCTAACTAAATGGATAAATTGTGATAACTAGAAACCTCTGAAATTGGCCAGATGATTTAGTTTGTTTCTCTTTTCGTTTGTAAATAGTTCACTGTAAATATTGAGCACTCAGTAGCCACAGCAGAACTAAGAAGCCCTTTTTTCTGATTATTTTCTTATGTTGGAAAAGCTGTTGTTGTTGCAGGTTGGTCAAGGTCAGGTTCGCCCCCTTGCTGCTGAAGTACAAGCAATTCTTGATTTTCCTCTGGCCACTGGAGCCCCTAAGACTCACTGGGAGCTCCACTCATTTTTGGGTGTGGCTGGTTATTATCGTGCATTCAACAAAAACGTTTCAGATATTGTAGCTCCCTTAACAAGTCTGGTAAGCCCTAAAGTTCCCTTCCAGTGGTCAGAAGAATACCAATCTACTTTTAAAGCTGGCAAGGCTCTCCTCTGCAGAACCTCTGTTCTTGCTTCCCCAAACTTCATTCATTTAAACATCCATTTAAGCTTGAGGTAGATGCCAGTGCACTTGACGCAAGTGCTTCTGAAGAAGTATGACGCAGACATAGATCATCCAATTGACTACTTTTCAAAAAACTACAGCACCATCGAGAAAGCGGCTTTATCCTTACTGCTAGCATTACAACACTTTGAGGTTTATTTAGGCTCCAGCCCTGATGTCGGAAACAGAATAGTAATCATACCATTAAATGGCCATTTTGGCCATTATCAATTGTTTCATGGGACCATGGTGCCATGGGTGCATCCCTGTGCTTAACCAAGTCATCCAGAAAGCATCATGCACACACAACAGTAGCCCCCTTAGTTTGAAGTCAGTGTGACTAGCAGGTTGTGCTGTTTATGCACACAGGGCCTGTTTCTGTGCAATGAGGCTCCTAATCATTCGTACAGTCTGTTGCAATCTTGCTTGAGCTGTATATTCAGCTCCAAGTATCCATCGCTACTGCCACCTCTTGAAATGCTTTTTTAAATTAAAGTGCGGCGAGGGCCAAAAAACACTATAGTCAGACAAACAGGAATTTCGTATTGCAAGATCTAATAGTTTGACATTTTCTGGTAACATTGTATTTGTATGTATGTATCAACATGTTTGCAACTTGTCATTTATGTTAATTGTCAAGATATCTTCATTGTGTTAATAAAATACACAATACAGTTCTAGTTATATTCCTTACACAAATGTTTTTGTATTTGCAGGTTATTTGTAGAGAAATGTAATGTTTAGGAGATGGTTGCATTTAGGCCAAAAACTACTTGGTTAAGTTTAGGGAAAGATTGTGGTTTGGGGTTAGGGTCAACAACAAACAAGGGTTTTTCAACAACCCATCAGTTGTAGACAAAATAAATAAACAGATACTGAAAGTTCAAACATGTAATTCTACAATTTCAGTAAACTCTATAATAATACAAATGAATGATGAACATATTGATAACACACTGGGAGACTGGAGCACTTACTGTCATCATTTATTCATATGCGGCAAGCAAGATAATGATCCAATCATGCAGTTACAAGAGCCATCCACACTTTCGCTGTGTGTTTTCTGATAGAACAGCTCAGATCCCATTTCATACTGCCACATTCTCATATCAAAAGTTTAGAGTTTATTGTGCATTACAGAGTGGAGAAGGGAGTTCTTCCATATGATGAAAGTCTATCCATCATTTTCATAGAGCCCCAGTGTCGGTGACAGCACTTCGTTTCCCTGTTTTATCTTGCATTTAATATCTTCCCCCATCAGTATGTGGTGTTGGGCGGAGACATGGAGAGAAGGAGAGACTAAGAGATAAATATAACTCTTAGCTGCTCCATTCCCTTTTGTGGTAGTGGTCAGGAATGGAGGACTCAACCATTGGGTTTTGCTTTTCAAAATTAAAAAAAAAATAAAACCAATTGAACTTGCTGTGATGGTTTTAGAAAACCAAGAAAGAAAGGAACAGAGTAATAGCAGCTTTAAATTCAGAGAATAAAATTATTCCAGACACTGAACTTTGTGTCCTCTGAACATGAAGTGGTCCTCAGCGGGCAAGACTAGCAATGGACTTCTAATAAGCGTCAAGCTCCACTAGTGGGTTGCAGATAAGACCAGTGTGTGTGGACTAGAATCATATGACTTGATTTTGGGGGCAGACTACTGTAAATTATCTTTAAAGATTTGATAAAATCAAATGAGGCTTTCAACTTTAATTCCAATACTAAGGACTTTGCTTTTTGCCTCTTGCCTCAATTTACAATGTCCAATGATTCCAAATGCTCATTTAAAAAGTATTTTCATTGTGTTTACAATATTTATACTTTGACACTGAGCATGAAATAGATGCTAATGCTCACAGCACGTATCTGCAGACAGCCAACAAACTGGACTGAATTTGTTGATTTTTGTAGTCGACAACAAATGAGGCAATAATCTGAATAACATGCAACATAGAGTGACAAGAGAGCAAACTATTTGCAATTTCCCAGTTTTCTGCATACATTGGTCATGAAATGTGATCCAATCTTAATCAAAATTAACCACCAATATAACAAACACAATATTTGTCAGATGATAAAATACAAACAGTCATGATGTCTTCCATTAATACAAAGTTATATTGGGGAAAGTAAAGGAAACAGTGTTTTAATGACTGTTGAACCTCCTAACCTTAAGCAAGCGCTTCCTGTAGCTTTGTATTATACCTGCTTAATATTCAGGAGAAATACTCACAGAACTACTTGATTTTTGCACAGCAGGAATAACATATATCATTTACACAATATATAGTAGGTGATTAGTTGATAGCTGATACAGTTGTTTGAATGATTACATTGTAAATAAACGGATTAAACCATCCAACCAGCTACAGTGCTGTGAAAAAGTATTTGCCCCCTTCCTGATTTTCTTGCATATTTGTCACGCTTAAATGATTCAGATCATCAAATCAACTGTAAAATTACACAAACTTAAGTAAATATCAAATTGCAGTTTCTAAATTATGATTTAATTTATTAAGTGAAAAAAGCTGTTCAAACCTGCCTGGCCCTGTGTAAAAAAGTCAAGCAGTTGTTGAGTTGATGATTTATTTATATGCGGATGAGGAATGCAGCGTCACATTCTGTGGAGTGGACCACCGGGCAGAATTAAGAGGTTACTGTCAAAAGCATGTGGCGGCACTTGCACACTGGAGATGTCTGGAAATTAATGACTCATCAGTTGAATCCCATGGCGATGATGCTTTTTATGGAACTCAGCAGGAAGGAAACTGTGTGTGTGTGTGTGTGTGTGTGTGTGTGTGTGCACATGATTGTGTGTGCGTGTATCAATTTGTGTTTGAATATGAGTGTTTTTATTGTGTTCTCTGTGTCTGTGGTAACAGAATGCTTTTGTCCTAAAAGAACCTTGTCTGTTTCCATCACTGTGCCCTCAAAACATCATCCTGCGCTGCCTGAGCACGCTACTGCAGCGTCTCATGAACAGGCTGCCCAATGGAGATCAGATGGAAAGTAGCATTAATGATGTGAAACATGAGGTCCAGTGATCTGCCCTGCAAATGAATAGTGACGAAACACAACACTCAACCCAAAACACGGATGACTCCTCTGAAACACCCTCAGTCTCAATATCCAGTCCATCTGGTCTATTAGTAGTTGACAAGTTAATTAAATATTGCGCTTTGAATAGAAACACCATAGCTGCAAAACTGCTTTCCAGTCTCGACTCATCATATTCTGACCTACTAAATAATGTATTTGTAAAATTAAGTATAAGAATGTTCATTTTTCTGCTGCCAGATTCAATACGTGTGCCTTTATTTTTACCTGGAAAGTCACTGCTCCTTAGTTTTTAATAAGGAATTCTTGTAAGAAACATTTATGACTTATTATTTATTTTGTATTGTATTTTGAATCAGTAATGCTTAGTATCACATCATCCCGTGGTACTGAACCCTGTCAGAGAAAGCCTGTGACATTTTAAAGTGCTTGAGGTTTAATAGAACATGTCTGCTGGAAATATTTATTTATGAATGGCTGGCACATTGTGTGACTGTTGTCTGACTGGTCTGCAGATGGTCGACTGTGAAGAGATGTATGGAAGAAACTCAATGACTTACAGTAAAAATTACCAGACGTTATTTAAAGTAATCCTTCACATTTTCATTCATCTTCCCTGGGACAGCATATAAAATTGATAAATAACATCACTTCAGATAACGCTCAACTGTGAAAAAGTTTTTCCCAAACAAGTGTTGCCTGAGTTCTTCCTGCCTTGCTGTGCATAATTTCCTTGCATGTGTGGGACTGGGTTCATAGAATCATACAATAACCTTTTTACTAAGAAATTTAATTACAACTTGGCTGCTTGTACATTTGCACACATTTTGAATTTTGATGACATTAATCAGTGTTTTCAACTGTTACTTTTACCAAAATGGTAATTACAATTTTTATCAACCAGTAATGAATCTGACTTACATTTCTTCCTTTCAGATATAGCATTATTGAGAATGGAACATGTCTAGTGGCATTCCTGTGATATCACGTTCACAAGAGTGGACGTACATGAGGTCACAGTGACCTTGACTTTGGCCTTTCAACGTACACCAAAATGTAATCAGCACATTCTTAAGTCCAAGAAGACGTGTGCCAAATTTGAAGACATTTTCTGAAGGTGTTCTTACATGTCACATTATCTCAAGAACACTGATCTATGGACACACGGAGAACTCCAGTCAATGTGGAGGTATAAAAAGAGAATAAGAAGAAACTATTTAGTAAGAAAGAAACTAAATGTAACTGTAATTGTGATGAGGTCCACTGTCTTCAAATGTGTTGTATAAAGAGAGCCACCAGTTTAACACATTATGGATGTAAAGACTGCTCAAGTGCCCTTAAAGGATTTAGCACTTCATGGGCACTGTTCCATTTCAAATCCAATGTGCTGCAGTAAGAAACCACAGTGAAAACATATTACTCCAGCCAAGATTCTGTTGGTGTGCTCAGTCTCTTTTTGCTTATCTGGAAATAAGTCAGCAATCTCACTTCTCGTCTTCACAACAACAAGTTTGTGTGGGTGCCAGAAGACTAATGTCTTCTGTCACTGCAAGTTTGTTTACTTTAGGAAAAATAAATAATATGAAGTGAACACACAGGGGTGCAGACAGCTCTAGAGGGATTAGAAGTAGCTTGTACAGGGTGAAGTGCAGTCTCGATGCTAATTGTCACATAGGTGCTTCAGAGCTCTGATTACCAACTGGTCCTTCTGGTGGAGCCGAGTGCATCTTCAGGCTGATTGCATCTCACAGATTAACGTGTCCTGGGAGATCAGGATGCTGACGCTGGCAATGCTTTGAAGGCTCTGTGTTGGATACATCAAGGGAACAGTGTGTATACCTGAGATGAAAAATTATTTTCACATGCTCTCAAATAGTTTCATGTCCTGTCTGAGATTAAAGTCACTGTTTAGAGCCATCCAGAACACGGACAGGAATGCACTCCTTCATTTACCTCCACTGAATATTTCATCACTAGAGATACAATAACATTTCCTAAAAATCCTATTCACTTTTGCAGTTTAGTATATGAGTGTAATTTCTAGGAGACAGAGTTGTTTATCCATAACTGTTTGCTGCATCTTTTCACTATATCGTTTTTGGCATATACAATGATTGAAGAAGTTTTAAAAACCAACTACTACTGGCTTTAGCCTTTTCTTTACTAAAAACCACATTTCAATGTTTATTTTTTTAAAGTTTGTTAAGTTATTAACACCAAAATCAGTGTTTCAGTGATTTTGAAAGTCTGAAGCATGTTTTGCCCCCAGGACAACCCAGCCTCCTAAAAATAACATTTATACACTACTAAACTGCAGCCATAATTATGTTGTCTAGCGAACTAGACAACATAATTGCAAATAGCAGCTGTTGCAATTATGTGTTTTTGTAACTGGTTTACTGGATTACTTTTTAATTTCATTAACATAATGAGAATATGTTGACAATTAACATATCAAATATTGGATGCTGACACTGAATATATATGTGAATAAAGTGTTTCAAGACAAAGTATTTCTATTTTGGCAAGAATATCTTGATCAGTGGTGTAGTGGAGAAGTAGGTATACTGTAAATTTAGCCCCCAAATGTTTTAGCGGCCTACACAGCAAAAGAAAAAAAGTTTATTACTTGCATTATTAATTAAAGTGACAGTCTGACATATTTAGTTCCCACTAGAAAGGGACAGTACTATTTACATGTGCTGCCTGACTTCATTCACTTCAAGGATCATTATGAGATTAACAAACCAGAGATGCAGATTCTGCAGATCTGTCTGGTTCATAGATTACAGAGTTATTCAGCTGCATAATGCATACATTTTCTTAGTCAATGGAGAAAGTAGATTCTTTTGTAAACAGTGTCAGAATATCTAATCTGCAACAGATAGTGAAGGCCAGAGAGTGACACACAATTGTAAAATTAAAATGATTTGTCTGTGGCTGTATGTGAATGTTAGTGGTGGTACAGAGGTCCATACATATAACATGAAACCAACGCCTTTTCATTCAGAGATACATTTATTTTTTATAAAATTAATACAGCTGATTTTCAAAATGAAATACTTGGATTTGGCCATTGTGAATATTTTTTAACTAACAGAGAGAAATAAGTAATGTCATTTTTCATACTTTGGCAATGCATCCTTGTTCCTGTTTTACCTAGTTTCACCGTTCAACGTTAAATTTTTATAGTATGAACCACTGACTAACCTTCATGGGACTAAATTGGGTGCAGTGTTGTAATCTACTACATAGTCTGAATTGAAAAGCTAAACCCCTCAAGGCCAACATAGTCAAGATGCTCAGGTTGTGTTAAGTTACTCGTAAATAATGAAAAAATAATTATGCCACATTATTATGTATGTGTGCATAAAAATAATCCCAAGCAGGACCAGTTCCTGAGCTTGTCTATTAGTAGTTGTTCGTTAAATGGCTTGTTTTACAATTCTACAAAGCACTACAACAACGGTGTTCATGAAATGTTTTTATTTTATTTAAATTTTTTGTCAACATAGCTGAAAAATCTCTAAAATCTAAAATGCAACTGTTTGAATAACTGTCAAATGTGATGAGCCGGATTGTGATTTCAGTGGTTTCATTTTCACTGTGTTTGAACCTCAGCGTTTGCTGCACTGACGAGGCATCAGTGAAGAGTCCCCACTGGTATAAAAACCCTCACTCATCAAGCCTGACAACTGCCCTGATTTGAAAAATAATAACCAGCTGTGTTTAGATGTTTGACAGATTCTCACCTCGCTCTGATTGCAGATTTTCTGCTGTCATGTTATACAGCTTACTGACACATTTCGTGAACAGTCACTATCATGTCATTGTGTCTAACGTTTGGTCCACTCACTATTAAAATAACTAGTTATGTGACATCAGTGTTTTTTTGCAGTTTAACAGTGTTTGGTGGTTTACTGGTTAAGACACAACTGGTGGAGGAAAATACTTTCTGTGGCTATAGTGGGAAATAAAATATAATTTTGCTTATTTCAGGATTAAAAATAATGAATGTCAATCAAATCAATTCAATAGAGGCCTTGGACTGCGTCTTTCTGTGTTTGTCTGTCAGTATGATTACATTTTGAGGACTTCACCACAGAGTCCATCCAATTTACAAATGGAAGATGAGGCTGTTCAAATTTTTAAATTGAGAAAAGAAAATAATGTGATGCTTACTTTAACTTTGTGTCACAATGAAAAGCAAACTGATAACAGTCTACTTCTACACTGAGGGCCACATGCTGCTTTGACTTCTCTTGAAAAAGAGGTTAAAATAACCTCAAGTCACATCTGCTTTTTGTTGGATTTCTCAATTCTATTCATCAAACTACAGGCATTACAACTGAGTGAGTAAAAAAGTTGCATCTGTCTTGTAATAGTTTGTTGTAATACAACAAAATTGTAATTTTTACTTAATCTGTATTCATGACACTCTGTTGTTCATTTCTTAATACATCATACAACTGCTCAGCTCTGAACCAGTTCTCATAGATGCAAAAACTAAGGCTAGAAAACTCTAACTGAAGCTGACTAATTAAACTAAAGCTAAAACTGAGGCTTATAAATGTATATAAAGGTTGGAAATTAAACTAAAACTGATAAATAAGACAAAAACTGATGCATAAATACATCTGATGATAATAAACAATGATAAATTATTCTGAAGCTTATAAACAAATCCGAAACTGGAAAACTAATTGAAGCTAATCAATTTAACAGAGCGGATTAAACTAATCTAAAGATAGTAAACTGAAGCTGATAAAGTGCAGTCGAGCTGAAGCTGGCAAGCCTCAGCTGAAGGTAACAAAGTAAAAGTGAAAAAACAAAACTATTTTGATTCCTTATCCCAAAGCCTATTTTATCTCACTGGAACATGCAGTATGTTCTGTCCTTAATACTCATTGAACTTCCAGTTAGTGGCAGGGTTTGTGTCTGTTACCATTCCTTGGTTGGTCTCAATTAAATAATAAACCCAGTATTTGCAGTGTAGCTCATGTAGACCTGCCAACAGGATCATGGTATTTACTCTGAAAATCATTGCATTCTGCACTCTAACCCTCTGTCTATTCTCTCCCATGCACATGAGCATACAGGCTCTGTGTCCCTGTCTTTCTCTCTCTCATTATCTCTTCTGCATTCTAGACTTCTTTCAGGTCCTCATTATGGGATGAGCATGGTTATGCTGGAGGTTTGATGACGTGACTTGTATAATATGCTGCAATCTAAACTAGCAGATTTTTCAAAATGTTTCAAAATGTGGGCCGCCAGCTAGACCAGCCACAGTCAATGAAGAGAAGCAAAGAAAAAAACGTTCTATTGAGGACGACTGGGCTTTATCCCATAATGAATGAGGATGAACATGCTCAGCAAATGTCATGGTGATCTGCATCTTTAATTATGAGATATCGTGTGCAAAGTTGGCATTTTAACTTGAGTGTGTGCTAGAGGAATATGCAAACTGGACATCAACTGTGACAGCAACTTCAAGCTCAACTGTAAATGGTTAAGATTCCTTGCGCCATCCAGTGGATTAAGAAATATTTCCCCTTTTTGTTGAAATCAGTTTACTGAAATGTTCTGAAACGTCTACGACTGGGTGCTGATTAGGTGACTGTGAAGGTCTCACAGATGTCAAAGCAAGCTGCAGATTACACAGCTGTCAGGAGAAAATCAGCAGCACAGAGGCAGCAGATTGAAATTTGGGTCTGTGTGGGTGCGTGCATATGTGTGCAGCACAACTTGTTTATAACTTGAGCAAAATGTGATACTAACCCCTGAGGTATTTGATACGGTTAGTAGAAGTACACCACTGCTGAGTTCTTGCATTTGCAGTTATCAGCTCCAAGCAAATGCCCCTTGGATATTACTCAGCACACACAACAGGAATACATTTACTTTTTAATAATCTGAGCTAAATCCATACAGTGATTGTTTAGAAAAATGCTCACTATTAGAATATTTTTTAATACCCAGATGCTGTTGTCAAGGGCACAGATATATAGGTCCTCTGTATGTGTGTGTGACAGAGAGAAAATGTCATAATAAACAGTGTATGCAAATAAAAAAGAAATTCAAAAGAAAACAAATATGCTTAACAATATGATTCAACTTAAAGCGGTGTCTAAAATTGCTGCTTTTCCTGTTGACAGACATTCCGATGCTCCATAAAATGACATTTTGAACACTTGATTTGTCATTCTTCATCAGCACTGATAGATACCACTTCATTTCTTCATCAGAGGTGGTAAAAGTACAGTAAAGTTGAAATTGAAGTAAAAGTGCCAGTACTTGCTATAAAAAGTACTCCATTACGAGTAGAAGTGCCACTATAAATCCTCAGGTTGAAGTACATGCTTTAAAATTGACAGAAGTGTGAAACACTTGTGTTTCCTTGAAACTTTGTGTTTAATCAAAACTGTACAACTGGAATATGTTTTGCTGATTTTACCCACTTTGTGCACTGTACCTTAAATACATTCATACATCCACCTGTGTCCATAACAACAGGAAATATTGAGCATAATGTATAGTATTAGATGTGGAGGACTTTGGACCCAGCCTAGGCTTATGTAAGGGCTTTTTCACATCAGACATTTTGACTGAAGCACTTTTCCATTTAAGTGTCGGCGAGCCAGCTTGGTCCCAGTGATGGCTAAAATGGTTTGGAGCTCTACTTAACATTATTCATCTCACTTATGTACAAACACATGTACCAGCCACACAGGTGATTTTTCCTGCTTAGACTTCTTCTCGGGACTGTATGTATTTGTGTGTTTGTTGAAAATTATACCCTGATCAGTCCTACTGGTGCCTGGAACATTGATCCAGGCAACGTCAACCTGAGGTCGAATCAGCCAGAAAAACTCAAAATCCATCTTACAGTAGTCAACAATGTGAATTGTTTTTTGGGTGTGCATAAAATAACCCCTAAACTGACAGTTTGTGGTGATATAGAATGAGAGCCATATGAATTTGAAGACCCTAATAGACAGAGATTTAAAGGTGAATCTCTGATTTAGCTTTAAAGCAAACTTATGTTAATTATTTTCATTACCAAGCAAACATTAGCATCCTGAGCAATGTGTCATTCTTAGCTGACCCAGGAACCCAGTGGTGTATCTGTGCTCACTAAACATTTAATGGCCTGTTTTGGGCTGTGGAAACTGGGCATTTTCATCCAGTTCCAGGACAAAAACTCCTGTGTTATTTAGATGAGCTTGGCAATGAATGCATTTTTTATTTAAATTTTACCGTCCCTTTTATGGTGGTGTAGTGATTAGTGTCTGCCGTCTCAGAACAAGAAGTACTGGGTTTTAGCCACCCTTTATACAGTATGTGTTAGGGTTTCTTTTTTCCTTGAGTCTGAAGGTGTTTTCCCCTGTGGCCTTAGTTGGATCACACATGAATTAAGGTAAATTCATTCATTATTAATAATAATAGTAGTAGTAGTAGAAATATTAAAGTGTTGAAGTGAAAGTGAAGTGAGGCACATGTTTGCGGCACTGCAGTCGGGTAGACGGTGCTGGTGAGAGAAGTTGCTAAACTAAAGTTAGTTACAAACGTTATCTTGATGAGTTAGCTTCTTAAAGTTTGCCATGATCTCACTGATCATTCTAACTAGTTAAACTGTGGTTTACTTTTACCCTGAACCTATGTTAAAACAAAACCAGTTTCAATGTAATCGTTTTGTGTCAGATTAAAATGTTTGTTGTTCAGTGAGTTAATTAACTGCCAAGCACTAATTGTTTTGCAGAAGCTAAGCTAGTGCAACGTGTAAAGCTGCTGCTGTGACTCAGATAAAATGCCTCGAGTAACCTCTGCATCACGGTTTGTTTGATTTACAGTTTCCTGACGTGTGCACCACCTTTGATTGTGATTTGTGTGGTTTCTGAGCTTTGAATTTTGGTGAGTGTTTGTTTCTGGTTCTAGTATCCTGCAGCTGCCCTACCATTAGGAAGCAACACATGTTTAACAACACATATTTTTCTCTGTTCATTCCCCTAGTTTTTGCTTGCAGTGAATTTCGGTCTTTTCTAGTTTCTCTGTGCTGTTTTGACTCCATCTAGAGTGATTTTTAGTTTAGCTTTGATTTTCCCTGTTACATGTCTTTAGTTTGCCCCAGTCACCTTCAACCTCATGTGTTCTTGTGTTCACTAGCATCTGCCATTTTGTGTCCCCTGACACTGTGTGTCTCACTCACTTAAATTATATTGAGGTGCCCTGAATCTTACAGAGGCAAAGTATATGAGGAGAGTTTGACACCTTTTTTTGCTGTCTGATAGCAGACTGCTCATAAAGTGACTGGAGAGACGAATGTTCTATAACTCCTTTCAGTTTCATTGAAGTTTGCACTATATGAGACAGATTACCGTACAGTGATGTGGTAAAATATTTTATTACACTCTGAAGGACTGCATGATAACACAAACTTCTGTTTGACACAAAAGTGTTTGTAAAAGAAGTGCCTCTGCTGATACAGACTGAAATGAGACTTTCAAGAAATCCAAAATATTTGTCTGTCACTGAACTCCTGTGAGCTGTGCTGTGGGTGATAGGTTGACCTTGGGTTCAGGAACAGCTCATTCTCTTCCTCCTGAAATCAGCTGGTTAAAATCAATGTAGAGCTACACCACTGGAGCCAGAAAGCAAATACTGCGTTAAAAAGTGGTGCTTGTTGTTCATTTTTTCTTGTATTTAGGACTGCTCTTTAATGGGCTAAAATGGTCTCATGCAAGTCTTGCAATGAATCCTGTAATGAATAATGTAATCTTTGTTATAGTTGTGATTTTAATCCCAGTCTGCCAGTGCCCAGCCCTCCAATGCTTCACTCTTAATATAGATGTTTACGTACAAGTTCATAGACTCGATTTTTCTTTATTTCTTTTCTTTTTTTGTTTTGCAAGCACTAGTGATGTGTCGTTTGCTAATGAGCCAGCTCTTAGCATCGATTCTTTGTAGCAAACGAGAAAAGCCGACTCCTGTCGAGGAGAGCCAAATCTTCAGCATCCATGCAGGTAGGGGCGACACTTAATTTTGATGGGAACACCATGTGACCAATTACATGCAAAGACAGCCTAGGATCATACCAGTATGTGAAAGCAGTAAGGCGGGCAGATGTTTTAAAGACAGAGTGTATGGTACAGGCTAGGTACACAGAGCGACAGTGAGAAGAGATTTAAATGCAGGCACGTCTGGAAAAAGTTAAGGAATTAGCAAAAACCAAAGAAGAAGCAGCATCTGGTTGTATTTTAATGTTATAGGAGACCACAAAGCTGAGTGCAGAATTTGTAAAATTGAAAATATCTGAGCAGGGTCAACAGCAAACCTTCAGAGACATCTAAGAACCACCGTCCCATCTGTATAGCTGTAGGAGAGCTGCTCTCTCTCCTCAAGAAGAGATGGTTCCAAGTGGTATTAAATGAAGCCCCATTTGTGAGCCATTAAGAGCCGGCCCTTCTAAGGGAGCCAAGCCAAAAGAGACAAACGTTTTAAAAGAGAAAGACTTATCACTAGCAAATGCAGTTTGTTCATGATTTAAGTTAGTTGAATACAACTTTATCTCCTAAAGAAATGTTTAATATTACTAATTTGTTTTTTCACATTCAGTACAGCAACAAACCAGCAACTAGTTATCCACTATCTTATCTCTCCATCCCCTGACGTTTTCAAAATGTAACCAAAATAATTTCCTTTAACCTTAAACAAATACTTTGTTAGATGTTACATCTTTGCTCACCAGGAGAACACCACTGAACCAGAGTTCACTGGAGACTAAGCATGATTATGGAGACTAGCTCTTTTTGTGAGTCTCCAAACCTGCTTGGCCCTATGTGGAAAAGAAAATTGCCCCATAAACCTAATAACTAGTTGTGCCACATTTGGCAGTATCAACAATTTGCAGTAACTGGCAATGACATCACATCGCTGTGGAGAAATTTTCTTTTTTTTTCTTAATAAATGTAATAACAATTATTAAAAAGCAATTTGAATTTACTTGGGTTATCTTTGTTAAAATGAAACATTTGTTTCATCTGAATCATTTAATTGTGATAAATTACAAAAAATACTTTCTCATAGCACTATACTTCATCCACTGTGGAGCAAGGATGGCTTTGCAAATCACCAATTTGTGTATTAGGTCACTTTGATGTAGGGTAGTCAGTGCTATAGAGATAGTTTCAGTAGTCTGATCCAGAGCTTATTTCTGCTAGTAGCTGCACTTGAAATAGTTTTATAACAAAAGTATTATAACAGATTCAAGATTCAAGAGGTTTATTCGTCACATACACAGTAATACCAGTACAGCTGGCAGTGAAATGTTTCTCTGAGTCACTCTATATATGGCTGTGCTATAATTAGAAGAAAAAGGTAAAAGGTTAAGAAAATTGCAATATGTAAATACAGACAAATATAAAATCAGAATATACAATCCAAAATATACAATCTAGATAATAGTGCAATGGCGAAATGATGTACAGACTAAGGTTAATTGTGCAGTAAAGTGAATAGGTGCAGGATAAGTCAATTTCACTGCAGACAAGGATCAGGTCTATTTTGAATTGAGGAGCCTTATGATCTTGGTGAGAAAACTCTTTCTGAGTCTCTCTGTCCTGGACATTAAGCAGGGGTGAACTGTCTGCCTGAGTTTAGCATGCGGAACAGACAGTTTGCAGGGTGTGAGGAGTCCATAATTATCTTTGTTGTTTTGAACATGCAGCGTTTTTTAAGGTGTCTAACAGGAAGGGCAGAGGATCACCCTCTGCAGGGCTTTACAGTCCTTTAGAGAACAGTTCCCAAACCATACTGTACATGTTCATGGTTAAGATGCTTTCTACAGCAGCTGAGTAGAAGGTTTTTAGGATCACTGGGGTGACCCTAAATCTCTTAAACTGCCTCAGGTGGTACAGCTTTCTCTGCCCTGGTGACCAGAGTACTGACATGTGAGTGACAAGTTTGGTCCTCAGTGAGCAGAACTCCAAGATACCTGATGTTGTCAACCCTCTCCACTAGAAGACTGATTGTCTAGAGGGGTGAAAAGGAGCCCTGCTCCTTCTTGCTGTAGTCCACTATCAGCTCTTAAGTGTTGATTACATTTAGACTGAGGTGGCTGGACATACACCACACTGACAGGTTCTCCACCTCCTCCAAGTAGGCTGACTCGTTGTTGGTGATGAGTCCAACTGCCACTGTGTCGTCCGCAAACTTCACAATGGTGTTGGAGATGTTGGAGGCAACACAGTTGTACGTGTAGAGCAGGGGGCTCAGAACACACCCTTGAGGAGCTCCAGTGCTGAGAGTGTTGGTATTTGACACACGGGATCCCACTCTCACCATTTGTGGTCTACCAGTGAGGAAATCTAACACCCACCTGCACAGCTGGGAGTTCAGACCCAGGTCCCTTAGTTTCCTGAACAGTCTAAGTGGGTCGATGGTGTAAAAAGTATTATAACAGTGCAGCCCCATTGTCCTGATGCCAAAACACAGGCTAGCCAATGCTAACACTCTTAGTCTATGTGTGAAATGTACTGCTGCTCAATCAGGCACAAATTGAGCCAAGTGTTAAAATGTCTATTTTAAATTTTTCTATTCAATATTCCAAAAGAAAATAAATCACACATTTTAATTACACACTTTTATATTTATTATAGAGAAAAATAAAAAATAAAAAAAGAGATATAGTTTATATGTATAAAGCTTGTGTATTTTTGAAATTTTGTAAACATCACATAACACCCTGTATGTGGCAACCTAATTTGAAAATGATGTGGTTTTTGGCAGAGGGATTATTATCCAGCTGTGATATGATTATGGTGCCTTAACATCATTGTTTTATTCTTTGTGGAGAGCCCTGTAATTAGATACATGGCAAGAGAGAGGGGAGAGTGTGGGTTTGCTCAAAAATACTGTACATCATGCACTAAATTCCTTAATCATTGTGAATTATATGAAATGAATTGTGCTGTGATGTCTCCCTGTGTGGTAGCAATCAAACCCCTGGAGATTCCTTACCACCTGCGTTACTACAGTTGAAAGGCAAGCCCACTGCCACCATCAATAACACAATAGTTTAGCCTCAGATAAAAATGATAAATGCACTGGAATTCCTTCAGACCCTGATTCAGCCAACCATTTATTTTAATATTTCAGCAACTACTGGGCACCATCGTTAATCACTGTTAGACTGCAGATAGGCAGGGAGGAATCACAGAGAGAGAGGGAGAGTGGAGGAGCCGAGACGGGGTGACGGATGAGGGGGAAGGAGGACAGAGGAGGAGGAATAGGTTCGGGGAATGCCACTTCTCATTGGGGAAGCTGTTGCTCATCTGTCGTGGGCTCATTGGGGCATGGCTAAAGGCTCCCGTTCAGTCAAACTCCTCTCCTGTACGCATGACATTTCAATTACACAGTGAGCTCTCATAGCTCTCTCCACAGCCAGATAAGCCAAGACACCAAATGCCACACGCAGCACACACACACACACACACACACACACACACACACACACACACACACACAAAACACATGCCCAGCAGGGCTTGTTTGAATGGATATCATTCTGGGTTGTGATAGGTGACTGTACTGTATGGAAACATTATCACACACCTGCCTAAAATAGATATTGAATAATGACTTCATTTGTTTCATCACTTGTTAAAATAAAATATAAGATACTTAGACAGGCAAAACTAATAAGTATGAAAAACTAAAGGTCTGAGGGAAAAGGATGGATTTCAACACAATGAAACTGTGGAATATAGCCCTGCATGAGGTTGGGTTTAGACATAAGTATTGAGATTATAGTTAAAAAAAGATTGTGTTTTTGTTAAAATTTTAATGCAGATGTTGTGTGTGTGTGAAGTTACTGTTACATTTTCATCTGTTAACCAAGCCCATCATCTGTTAACCCAGTGATGTGATGATAAAACTCAACCATAAAACACATTAATAACTCTGGATTCACCAAGCTGGATGCTTAAATGCAACATCAGATATTTTCACAGAGAAAACAGGATGTCGTAGATGGAATATTGGCAGACATAAATACATTGCCTGTGGATATTTCATTAATATGTCTTGTATCTTTGCAATTTGTGAACATGCGGTATGATAATTATATTAACAGAATACTGTCACAGTTTAGTTGTATATGAATGGAATTTTCAGGAGACAGGGTTGGATATTTCAGTCTTGTCTTCTTAATAAATGTATAGACATTCCTGAAATATTGTTTTCTCTTCATCATTATGGGGTACTGAGTGTATTTAGACAGAAAAAACTTGAGTTACCTTTTCTTGCCACTGTGTATTTCTTAAATATTATGTACATAAAAAGTAAAAGAACAGACATTTTACATAAATCATTGATCATGTAAGACAATCTAACTAACACCTATGTGTGCAAAATGACTAGATCTGAATAAATACTGTATATCAACATATTATACTACATTTTAGAATTAACAGTGTCAGATGATGTACTTTTGTACAGAACTGTACATTTTTGTGCTTTAGAAAGAAAATCCAAGAATTGCCAGTGACGCACACTTGAAATAGGTCTCTTCAAAATAATGCAGAATGAGTACAGACTTGTTTTTCCTCAGTCTACCTACTGTGGTCAGTTTTCATTTTAGCAGTTTTTTTTGACCTGTTGTACCGTGTGAAAAACATATCCCTTATCTGAGGCTGCAGCTGGAAAAAAATCCTATTTGCATGCACAGACTTGTATGTTTCAGGCATATCCACTTGGCTTGATATAGATATATAGTCAATTTGTTTGTTCTTTTTTTCCAGAATTTCTCCAGAAAGATGTGTTTGTCCTCTAACTCTCATGGGTTGTATTACCTCTGTTAGTCATGTGGTTAATAAGAATAATTATATGTGTTTTGTGTAACTGTGACAGTAAATATTTATCACAGAAAAGGCCTCTGTAGTTGATTCCCCCTTCGAACTCAGAGCTGCTCTTTCACACATGTAGCACACAACAGCTGTATGCTGTAAATTCTCTGGACAGCGATCTGCTCCGGTCACACATGGTCAATCAGACATTACAAAGACTTTGTACTGTACTGTATAAACTGTTCAGTCCAACTGCTTCATCGTGTGCTTTTTCACATACAGCTCCTCCACGTAGTGTCTAGAAAGGTTCAAGTTTGCTTTGAACTTTGTGCACACTTATGCCAGGTGTAGCATGGCGTGGCGTGAGCGTGAGAGCATGTAAGTGATCAAAAACTGTTTGATTGGACAGTCCAGAAACACCTGCCACCAGGCTGAACATTCCCACCTTCACAGAGTGGACCAAGTAAGTGACACCTAGTTTTACTTTGGCGCCCAAAGTAAAAAAACAGATGAAACCCAAAATGCCTCCTAGAGGGGGGAAATGGACCATATTACCAGTATTGTATTCACTCTTATCCTCTTTTTCTGCAGTGTATCTTCCCCCGTGTGATTGGTGTTTTCACAGATCTGGTCATCAGGCTTGAGTGCTATTGACCTTTTTGTCAACAAACTGAAATGAGATATGGAATAGTGGGCAGTGTACACACTGGGGACAGATTGGTTTCCAGAGTTATGTGTTTGATAAAACTATCCGAAGTTATCAGACTCCTTTGTAAGGTGACAAACATGAATATGATAAGATAAAAGTTGGTAAAAATGAGAAGCCACATTAGAGGGGAACTGAGATGATCTTCATTTATTTACAGTGACCTATCACATGGTCATAACTCTATGACAACTGCAACAAGAAACTTTATAGTGCTTTAACAAATCAAAAGATTCATTCATATTTATCAGTCCAGTTGACCCTGTTTTATTCCTAATGGCCAGAACAAAATGTATCGTATATGTGTTTGAATTGTGTTAGTTGCCAGGAGGGAACTGGGTATCACAGTGCTGATGGGGGTCAACACTGACGCATAAATTACACATGGACTGTTTGGACCTGGCTGTAAACCCTCAGCACCCAGTCTCCGAGGGAAGCACTCCAGGCATAAAACTAATTGTACTATGCTCCTTCCTGTCAGCTGATGAATTAATTTCTACCTGCTATGCTCAGCTGCTGCAGCTAAACACTCAGCACCTCATTATGTTGCCACACAAATCACCCTAGGGATAGAATCATTTTGCATCCTGTCAAAATAAAGTTAACATGATAAAATAAAAGGCAGTTATAGCTGAAAACAAAAAGAATGAAGTCCCTGCAACATTAACCAGTTTTTGCATTATGCTTTACAGCTATGAACCACTACAAACACACAATAAAAAGTATCCGTTTATGCTAAGGTTTAGTAAAGTTTAAAGCCATCTACCCCTTTGATTGATGGTATTCCTGTCACCCCGAAGTGATCTAAAAATGTAGCAAACTCTTCTATCAAAATAAATTAAATGGACAAAAACTTAAATAACAGTTATCAATTCAGAATCACACGTACACATTCGAAATTTCAAGGCAATAACAAAATGAGTTGCTATTGACAAATTAAGCATATACAGAAGAATATCACATATCACCGTATAAAGCTTAGACCAAGCATCACAAATGAATACTGTATTGAATAATCCCATCAATACTCAGAGCTGAGTGGAATCATTGTGTGGTGGTTGCTTGTAGAAGTGAACCTAATGTTTAAGTCAGTAGAAGAAATTATTAAAAGATGAAAACAGGGTGAAACAGCTAGTCTGACTGTCTAAAGACTAAGCTAAATCAACTGGTAAAGTTAAGAAAGTAAGCAAATAAGAACATTAAATGTGTTATGGGAAATGTGGGATTTAGGGTTTTTAACGCCACGCTCACAACGACAAGTCAGGATATCTCAACCAAAAATGTCCTTTGTAAATCCCTTAAATATGTGGAAGTCAAGTGTTACCTTGCTGGAGTCCCACTTTAATATCATGAATATGACTACCCTTGTCTCAAAGCTCTTGCTGATATGACATTTGTTTAAAGCTTTTCGGCTCTGAATCTAGTCAGAGATTGTTTTTTACAGTGAATGAGTTACTGTTTTTTTTTTTGTATCTGCCTGATACAATGATGGCATAACAACCACACATCACAGCTACTACTTTATAGAAAGAAGTGCATCCCTTCAGATCTCTTCAAATCAGTGTGTATTTGCTGCTAAACATCTCTTTGTGTTCTGCTATACGTGTCTGACTCTTGTGAAGCCCACAGTTACCACTCAGCCTGTCCACAAGAGTAGAATATCTATAAGTATTTTAAAACCTTTGATCAAAGGATTTGGGATTATCAAGAACTTGCAATTTTGAGTTAAAAAGAGGCAGCTGAAAGGTTGAACTGCTAAAACCGCTTCGGCTGACAAAGTAGATAAGGTTCAAACTGGGGAAAAAAGACACAATACCGACTTCACAGTGCTAGTGCGAGTTAGAGTGTGGTGGTTGTGTATAATGCCTTGAGCTGTTTCTGCAATAAGGTAGACCGTCTGCCTTTCCTTGTTTAACATATTCTATTCTAAATTAGTTTTCAGTGGAGATTTACTCAAACTGTAATGGGTAGGAAACCTTATTAAGAACCACATGATGTGTCTTTTTCTTCAGGTGTTGACAAATTACAGCCTATTACTAAACCTATAAAGGAACCAGAGAATAAGAAGGAACCATTAAAAGAAAGCAGCGCTGTAAGCACCTGGACCTCCTGGTGTCAAGGATCACCCTTGATTTCATTCAAAGCTCTTCTGAGACGCAGTTGGGGGTCAAGCATGTTGCTCTACGTACTGAATTCATCCAAATTGTCCCATATTAAAAAAAAAATTATATTTGTGCATTATTGTTCAAATATTCAAACTCTGAGTTTCACTTTTTTAAGATAAAAGTCTTTGAGGATTAGAGCTATCAAATGGGCACAGCTGGAGTTGCTGAAATGTAATCTTCCCCAAATCCAATCAAGAGAATGACAAAGATGCTAATGTTACTCTAAACTTTGTAGTAGCTTATTTTAGATGCAGCTTCAGTTTTCTTTAAATGAGTAATATCTAGCAGTGACACCAAGCGTTTAAAAAGGTTACTGCACCTCACAATCAAACTATTGGACAGAGTTGTTTCACCAGTGTTAAGTGAAGCCAGGGAGGCTGATACAGAGGGGGGGCGAGGAGGAGGAAAAGAGAGTGCATGTCTGTCTGCTTCTCTGGTGTGACTGATAGCATTACCTTTGTATGACAGCGCTAAGTGATTCCACCAGTTGGGATCACTTCATCAGCAGGGTTATCAAATACTTCCTGCCCTAAAATCACAGTTGCACATGGACCACAGAGTATGAATGCCAGTACGCCAATGTTTTAATTGGTCTAATGTAAGCTCAGTGCTTATTAGTTCAGAAGAAACTTTGCCAACTCAGTGTCCATCGTGAAGCTCTCTGGAGTGTAAGGTGTCTACATCTTTTGAAAGACCTCCACTATTTATGTTTTGCTGCTTCTCTGATTGCAGAGATTTTTAGAAGGATGCTAAGGCTTTAAGTATTTTTAAGTCAAGTAGAATATGTCTCTGGTTGATCTCTGTTCTTCCAAAGCTGCAGTATGTTGTGTCTGCCTGCCAATGTTGTTTAATGTCTGGTGTCGAAGTGTTACTGGACAAATGAACAGTGGGCAGGATCACACAGACCTTGATCCCTTTAATTCCCCAAACTGTAGTAGTTGAAGTTAGTTGCTATTGTAGCTACTTATCTAGATACCCAGTGGTGCATTCCATGCAATTTTATAGGAGAAAAACTTTTAATGCATTCCTTATGATTTTGCTCATATCATAAGGAATGACAGGAAATGAATGAATGGTGTATAATAATACACCACTATAAATATAATAATATATATATATATATATATA
Organism: Ctenopoma multispine; assembly: GCA_034779795.1. Lineage (NCBI taxonomy): Eukaryota > Metazoa > Chordata > Actinopteri > Anabantiformes > Anabantidae > Ctenopoma > Ctenopoma multispine. The sequence continues at coordinate 26,475,215 of JAUYWH010000012.1, read as the reverse complement.
TATTAATACAATCAATTTAAAATTATAATTCTAAAAATGTATTTATAAAAATTTCAATAAACTGTAAGTTTAAGAAAACACACTTTCTAAAACCCAATGACAGTAACTGGTTTCAACAGAACACAAGGCCTACACAGGTGACCACAACCTGAGGAGAAGGGCAGACAATCAAAAAGCTACTCACCACACACACACACACCTGAGCTCCACACACCCAGTGTACACTGCATTAATTAGACATTCACCCTATAAAACAACATGCATATAATACAAATGCAGAGGTGGGTAGTTTTACTTAAGTAACTTCTTTAAAAAATTTTACTTCTAGGAGTAGTTTTATTGCACCATACTTTTTACTTTTACTTCAGGAGATTTCTAAAAAAGAAACGCGACTCTCCCTCCACTGCATTGGACAACACTCGACTCGTTACTTTTTTACAGAGAGATGCCGTCTGGAGGACAAGAGAACAAATTAGAACCATGTAGGACTATATTTAAATCATAACGAGTTAAATATAAGCAGAGTTTTCTATAACCTAACCACTTGTTTTTATCTCCTTCACCGTTTCTCTCATTTACTTTTTAGCGTCAAGTTCTGTACTTTTAAGTAATTTTTGGATGACTACTTTTTACTGCTACTTGAGTAATATTATTGTGAAGTAATGCTACTCTTGAGTAAAAATTTTGGCTACTCTACCCACACCTGTACAAATGAAAAAACAGTATAACCTAAATGATTGTCAATTTAAGAGAATGTTGGCCCAACCCAGCCACGCTCTACCCATGGTCTGCACTCACACATCTGTGTTAATTAATCACCAGTTACCAATTAAATAAAATACTGCAACAAATTGAAATCAATCTTGTGAAAATAGCAAAAATAACAGATTAATACAATAAATATAACAAAAAGGTAACAAAAACAGCTGTGGCAGCATCTTCTGAAAGACAAACAATTCATTGTTTAGCTGACACTGTGCCAATGCATCCATACACCCAGTGTTCGAAGTTTTACTTACATTGCGTGTCTCACATAAAAAACAAACAATGGCTGCACCACCAGCACCCAACTTCGTCACTGTTCACCCTATAGCACATTTACTCACACAGCTACTCCACTGCCCAAATCCCCTCGAACACTGGAGGATGGAATGGCCAGCTGCTGGGGGACGTTTGCCACAAAACGCCAGAAATGCTCCAGCATAGCGGCTATTTCCTGCCGAGGTTTATATCAGTCGCTCAATTTGTGACCGGAAGCAATGGAGGGGTAGAGCACAGCACTGTCTGCCCTGCAGTAGCTGGGACAGGACACTAGACTGCTGGTTACACTTAGTTTGTGTCCTCAGATACAGCACCTTGATAATCTTATCTCAATGTAAAGACATTCACTGGTTTGGCTCCCCAGCTGTGGACAGTAATAAACAATACAATGCAAAAACATGGCAATTGAAACTGGAAGATATCTTACACCTGCTAGGATCTGTTTGCCGAATATACTGAGGTGCACAACAGTAACACTTTTCATCAGAGAGGCTTTGTTTGGACGTGTATGTGACGATGCCTGTTTCAACATGGTGCAAAGAAACACCGGTTGTCTTTTAGCAAGACTTCTGCTGATATGGATTTGCTGTCGCTCTCTGTGTGCTTTTTTTCTCTCTTTTCATCTTTCTTGCTGACACACACGCACACACACACACACGCATGCACACTTTTGTTTCCTGCCTGCTTTCTTCTCAGCGCATGCGGCCCCCTGGCTCAGCTCACCAGTGTGGATTATAGCTCTCTCACGGCTATCATGATCTTACACAAACAACATTTGTCAGCTCATTTATCACTGTTCCCCCCTGGTTGTCCACTCTCGTCTATTCATCTGCGCTCTATTTCTGCATCCCTGCCTCCAGCGTGAAAATCCACGTTACCTTCACAACTGAAAATAACCCCCAAAAGTCCCCTTTGATATTTGCGCAAATCTGCAAATGTCAACAACTATAAGTGATGCTTGACTGACTCTTTAACACCTATTGTGATTCTTGTAAATAGACAGGTCACGAGCACCTTGTAGAAAAGTTGGGTTGTGCTTGTTTAGTTTAGATTTAGGATAAAATATCTAAAGAAATTAAACAAAAAATAAACAAATGGTAATTAACAAACTTACCGTAATTGCAGTCATTAGAGTGTATGTTAAGCTGCCTCAAAGAACAGTTGATGTCAACATTTGTGAGGAAAAGGACCTCTAATGGTGTAAGACAAGCATAGGTGATGTAAAGACGACTAGAGGGAAAAGGAAAAAGTCACAATTTGCCAGTATTAGAATGAAGACCAAATGTGACAGACTTCTTCACTGACTCCTTATTTATATTGTTGCAGTATGCAAGGAAAATGGTAGGTGCAAAGCCATTCTGTAATAGATTTATATTTATATACAAGCACCCTGACATTATCCTGCTGGATACCTTGTTAATAAGTATGTTCTCCAGCTGTTAACATCACGTTAACTGTCACCTACTATATTTAAATTAAAATAAAACCATTTTTTAGCTAATGGTCAAGTCTCAAATAATATCTGTGAGCATGGCCAGAAAAAACATAAACAATATATCATTTCATCTTAAATGAAAATACTATTTTCATTTATTAAACTGAATTTATCGAGACATCAAGTAAACACTGTAAGATAATAGGAAAGGTGAGCAAAAACCTGAAGTACCCATGCTCTATACCAGTATGAGTCTTTTGTAATCACTGACACACAGTACATCATTGTGGGCAGCAAATGAAGAGGCCACTAATTCATGAAGACTGCTGGGCTAATCTCTTGAAAGGAGGGAATAATAGATCTTTCATATATCATCATGATGGAATAGTGTAGTGGCAAACGTGCATCTCATTTGTCCTTTCCACCTGAAGCGATCGAACAGATATTACAGTTTCCTTTTGAGAACTTGTGTCCTTCACTATGAGACAGCAGCTAAGATAACTGAAACCTCTAGGTACCTCGATAAGAGAGATGAAACTTTATTGATCCCTGTGGGGAAATTGGATCATTGCAGCACCAAAATGGGGATAAGGTGCAGCATGGGAATAAGATAAGTGGACTGCAACCACACAAAGACGATATGAAAGAGGCAATCCAAACTGTAGAGATAATATAATATATAAGTATATTTTAAGTAATGTAAGTTAATGGACTGTATTGATTAGATATGCATGACAGGACTTGACATGTATGTGTCAACTTACAGTTAATGTAATTGTAAAACAATGCTAAATGTCAGGGTAAATAATGAGTTAGATTAAGGGGTGGGTGATTGATTGTATTAGATTGTACATTACAGAGTAGGGATGCCCACACTTTTTCGGCTTGTGAGCTACTTTTCAAATGACCAAGTCAAAATAATGTGCCTATATACAGTATATTTATATATATAGATATATACGTATATATATCTATATATATACACAGACCCACACATTATATACAGTATGTGTGTGTGTGTGTGTACTTCGAGTATACTTCATACAAGTTTATACTTTATTATGACATAATAAAATTCAATATGTTTATGGTGATTTCCATATTACAATGCAACACCCTCCATAAACACAGACCATGAAAAAATTAATTAATACTTAATTAAATAGTGAAAGAATTATATACTGTATGTTTTCTGCGAATTAATATTAAATATTTGTTAATTAATATATGACACCACTTCACTATCACTTCATTTCCACAAGCAGAGGATAGATATAGCAATCCCAAGCGATGGTAACATCAGGAAGAAGGAACATGAGAAGCTCGAGAAATACCAAGGGCTGACAGAAGAAGTAGAAAAGATGTGGAAGGTGAAGTTAACAGTGGTTCCAGTGGTAATTGGAACACTCGGGGCAGTGACGCCAAAACTGGGAGAGTGGCTCCAACAGAATCTGGCAACGACATCTGAGATCTCTGTCCAGAACAGCGCAATCCTAGGAACAGCTAAGGTACTGCACAGGACCCTTGAAGGACAAAGACTACCACCCTGACTGCCAGCAGGGGGTGAGTGGGGAAAGAGGTATATGTTTATCTGGTTAAACTCAGTATGGTTCTGACAACAGTTTTTACAATAAAATCCCCCAGATAGTGTTTGCCCAGGGCACCAAACATGCAAGGATCTCCCCTGCCCGGATGTTACCCTGTGGTTCCTTGTCACCTATGTGATTACACTCCCTTTTCTCAGAGTAATCTTTGTTGTGTATCCACTCATGGGAAGGGTTTTGAATATTATTATAGGACTTCATTGTGATTATCTGATCACGTTTAGGGACATATTCAAACACAAATTTATACACAAATAGAGAAAACAAACTTTCAAATGCCACTCTATGTGGAAGGTATGAATATGGAAATAAGCTTTCCTGGCAGTCCCCAAGTTTCCTGGCAGCGTTTGCTGTATCAAGCCACAAAAATGTCCAAAGGGATTTACAGTCTCAACAAAGTTGACTCATATTCGAAGGCCCATGATTAAGATAAGGAAAAATTATAAACTTTAATTAGTGAAAAAAAAACATTTTACATAATGAGGGGGACAGAACATTAGAAATGCGTCTCACCATGACATCAGTAATATAATAAATAACATAACCAAATTAACACCTTTCTTACAGTTTCAACAAAAAGTGTGGGGTTGAACCTTGTAAAAGTAGAATTCATAGCAGAGCTGCAATATTAATTGCATTACTAAGTGAGTGTATAATATGAAGGAAGAATGTTCATTACAATATTTTTCGTAAGGTTATCACATCTACTCCATTCTGAATGAAGTTCAAATTTATCAACCTATGTATCAAGATGCTCTCCTCTTCCCTGCGTCTACCTTCTTACTATTTCAGTCAGTAGTGTGTGGGTGGCAGGAATCATCCCAACACGCCCTGCTGTGCTGGTATTTTCAGATTTCAGGTTTTGCGGCAATCTGTAGAATGTCACGAGGATTAACATAGGAGGTTGATAGATGCCATGCAATGCATCCTAATCACCGGCCAAGCCTACTGGCAAGAGCACTTAAGTTTCTGAAGCTCTCCGCCATATTAAGGAGTCACAGATGGAATAATTTCATTTGTGATGCCTGCTCCAAGTTTGGAGCCTTGTGGGGGATGTGTTATGTGGGGCCAATTCATTTTCACACTATCAGTTAATATGGAGTTTAAAGGGACACCAGAGTGAGGAATTGAGAATTGTATGTTATAACAGTAGAATGGTTAGTGCTGTTAATTTTAGTGTAGTCAAAAGAAGAAACATTTTTTACATTTGTTGTCCACTTTTCTACTGAGTGCCCGAACTAGACACCTATGTTGCTCATCATTTTGCACATTATACAGTGTTTCCCACACAGAGACTACTTGTGTGGGTCGCTCAAGTATATTTGGCCATCCGTCTTTTTTTTTTTTTGTCTGTCCAAATCCATGCATGATCCATTAACTAGAGGACTTTTCCCTCACACTCTTTCATGCCTGTTGATTCCTTGAGTTCTGCTTAATATGTCAAACAGTAGCTCAGCTCAGCTGCTGTTGCTAACTAAGGTTACTTTGGTGATACAATACAAGATCCTCATTCACTTTGTGGGGTGTAAATGGGCTTTTCATTCTCTGTCTTTACATAAAGCATTAGAGCTTGTTTCTTGTTCACATGAATGTTTGCCAGTTGTGCAGTCTATCACACGCCATAAAGAAACCATACCCGTACCGTATAGCCCCAGCCTGGCCCTGGGGACCATCACCATGAACTGATCAATAGACCTCAGGGTAGGATCAGAAAATAATCTACAATTGTTAGCATGTTTCTTTGAACTAATAGTCAATTCCGTTTCATAAGCAGTTTTCCAACCTGTGAATAGGGTATTTAGAACACAACTTTATACAGTTATTGACAGGCCCAGAACTGGGCCCTTCAACCCAACAAATTATCGAGAGAAATAATTTTTTGAAATAAGCCTATTTGTGTCAAATATGTAATATTATACATTACATTACATACATTAGTGACATAAAGCGTTTTTTTTTTTGTCTTCATAATTGTCTTTGAAATAGTGTCAATAATACCCTCACCACTACACAGACAACAACCTTTGACTTTGAGTTTATTTAGCGCTCTTCAGTAAATTGTCTAAAAGTACGGTCAGCATAAGTCCTGTGCACAGAAAAGTAAAGAAACGAGAAGAGGAGAGTAGAGGGTTGAGGGATTTTTTGAGAAAATATTTAAAACCAGGTGATGATGATGAGGCTGGCAGGAGTGGAGCGGGGGGAAGCAACAGGGAGTTGCATCATTATAGAGCAACAGCACGTAAACGTTTACCAGCCTTTAACATGACCCAATTGTCCAGTCCAGCTCTAGTTTAACGTGGTTAAATTTTGTATAAAAGACCAACATGTTCTCTCTCACATAAACAGCTGAGTGTGGTAGCTCCATCAGAGATGAAGGAGGTCTGTCTTCAGCAGCAGTCTACCGTTTGGCTAGACAGGGAGATTGAGCTGGAAAGAATATGCAGCAGGTTAGGGTGATTAAGGACAGAAATGGAGACGTGTTAACGAGTCAAAAGACCATGTTGAGAAGATTGAAGGAGTACGTTGAGGAGCTGATATATGTAGAAAATGAGAGAGAGAGGAGGAAAGATGGAGAAGAGGTAGTGAATCAGGAAGTACAAAGGATTAGTAGGGAGGAAGTGAGGGCAGATATGAAGCGAATGAAGTCTGGCAAGGGGGTTGGTCTAGACATACCTGTGGAGGTATGGAAATGTCTAGGAGAGAGGGCAGTAGTCTTTCTGACCAGATTGCTTAACACAATCTTGGAGAGTGAGAGGATGCCTGAGGAATGGAGAAGAAGTGCTCTGGTACTGATTTTCAAGAACAAGGATGATGTGCAGAACTGTGGGAACTATAGAGGGATGAAGTTGATGAGCCATGAAACTATGGGAAAGAGTTTTTGAAGCTAGGAGTATGTGAGGATGGTTCAGGACATGTATGAGGACAGCGAGACAACGGTGAGGTGTTCGGTAGGAGTGACAGATACGTTCAAGGTTGGGGTAGGTTTACATCAGGGATCAGCTCTGAGCCCCTTTTTGTTTGCAATGGTGATGGACAGGTTGGCAGATGAGATCAGGCAGAAGTCTCCATGGATCATGATGTTCGCAGACGACATTGTGATCTGTAGTGAGAGTAGAGAGCACATGGAATAGAGCCTTGAGAGATGGAGGCATGCTCTGGAGAGAAGAGGAATGAAAATCAGTAGAAGCAAAACAGAATACATGTGTGTGAATAAGAGGGAGACAGTTGGAAAGGTGAACATGAAAGGAGAAGAGCTAGTGAAGCTAGAGGACTTTTAATACCTAGGGTCAACTATACAAAGTAACGGAAAGATCACAAGAGAGGTGAAGAAGAGAGTGCATGCAGGCTGGAGTGGGTGGAGACAGGTGTCAGGGGTGATATGTGATAGAAGAATAGCAGCAAGAGTGAAAGGGAAGATTTACGAGGTGGCAGTGAGACCTGCTATGACGTACAGTTTGGAGACAGTGGAGGCTGAGTTAGAGGTGGCAGAGCTGAAGATGTTAGGATTTTCATTGGGAGTGACCAGGAAGGACAGAATTAAAAATGTGTACATCAGAGGGACAGATCATGTTGAGCATTTTGGAGACAGGTTAAAGTTAGAGATAAGGTTGAGATGGTTTGGACATGTGCAGAGGAGGGATAGTGAATATATTGGACAAAGGATGTTGAGTATTGAGCTGCCAGGCAGAAAGAAAAGCAGAAGACCTCAGAGGAGGTTCAAATATATACTGAAGGAGGACATGCAGGTTGGTGTAACAGAGCGGGATGCTAGGGATAGAGTGAGATGGAGGCAGATGATCCGCTGTGGCAACCTCTAAAGGGAGCAGCCAAAAGAAGAAGATTAAAGTAAAAAAAAAGTTAATTAATGTCTAAATATTTAAATTCAAGAGGGAAGATGTTATAGAATGAGCATGTGGTAAAGATACAACCAGCCATTAAACACCGGCAAATTGCAAAAAGGGATTTACCGTAGGTGCAGGCATCCCTTCATCCCTTAGTGTTGAAACAAAAAGGGAAAAACGCATGAAACATTTTTTTGTTTATATTTTTAAAACTTTTTTTTTCTGCTACAAAAGCTAAATGCAGATACACATCCCCTCCAGAAAAAGTACTGTGAACGAGTTAATTGGATTTCTCTTTAGGATTCATATTATTAAAACCTCAGGTGACCTCAGGTGACGGGACTCAGAAAAGGGGGCAAGGCTATGTAATTGAGCCCAAAAAATGTTGTGTTAATATTATGTTCATTCAATAAGGGCAATAAAACACAACTATTGTCATTTGCTGAAAGAAGCATTTGTTCTGTGACACTCGTTCTATCATTCTAAAGTGCTTAGTTAAATTGTATTTTTTTATGTTAAAGCCATACAGTGACTGTTGAAAGCAATTATTATCAATATTTGTATAATAACAATAGCAGTGTGAAAACAATGTGTCAGTGTGAAAAGGAGCCATTAGTGTGATGCGTAGTGATAAACTTGAATTACCAGCTGAATTTTCAGCTCTGCTCAGCTATAGGGCTTTTTAGTGACTTTTCGTCATTTATAATGAGTCAGCTCATTGTTTAGCTGCCTGGCCCTTGCTTTTCTCTCTCACAGGAGAGAGTTTTCACAGGAAAACCTCTAAAAAAACCTTTCATTTAACTAATGTTAAATTAAATGAAAGGTGGCTAAATCACTCCCTCCTCTCAAACCCTGAAATTAGTCAGTCACTGGCATTAAAATACTGTAAACTTCAAATCCTAATCAAGTGTGGTTGATAGTAGCTAAAGGTGTACGTATCACTCTCCATTCCACCAAGAAAATATATTTTCTTGAAAATGCTAATTTTCCCCTCCAACTTCTGCACTGGGAATGATGGTTTTTGCTGTACACACACAAACAACTTTACAATCTGACCTGCAGTGAAACTCACTGTGATGACTGGGTGCTGGTGGGGTGTTTCTAATAATTGCATCCATCTATCAAACTCCAGGTCAGTGTCACTATTTGAAATGACCATGTCTTATGGTGCAAGTTTGACCTAATGCTGCCACACTGTGCTAAGACCCTGCAAGACAACAACCAAAAGGTTAAAGATAAGGCAATTTGTACTGTTGCTGGGGGTGGAGAACAAATGTACTCAAGTAGCATATGGTGTAGCAAAATTGTAAATTATGTTACAGGATGAATGAAAGCCTACACCAGTTTTCATATATTCAGGTCATGAAAACTGCCCTGGAGCTTCGAAGCTGAGATGTTGTACTGTATGTTAGCAAGGCTGCTGGTTTTAGAGCAGCCCAGTCTCCTAAACATTACAACTAAACTGCAATGTTCAATCTGCATCTGGATTACGTTCAACAAAAACGTAATCGGGTCGCATATACGTTCTGTAGAAAAACATAATCAGAATTGCAGTTTAGTTATATACAGACGTAATTTTTACGTCTGTATATAGACAGAGTTGTTCAGAGAAGAGGAAATAAAACATTAAAGACACTGTAGCCACTGTTGAATTCCTATTGCTGCAGTCTAGGACCAATCTTGTCTGAGTATTGTATTATTGTTAGGCACCTCTAGAGGTGAGAAAGTCAATGTTGGGAGGAGAATAGGATGGACAGTTGGGTCAAAAAGTCTCCCAACCCAGTGTCTTCCCACATAACCAACATTTGAGTTTAATTTGAAATGTTGTACATTTTGTGCACTGGGTCAGCAGTGGTTTTGTAAGCACTGGAAAAAAGTCGTAGACATTTCTATCAATAGACGAGTTTATTATTTCTTGGTAGAAGTCATCCATTATTTTCTATTATTGTCTGACACCTTGTATCATTATTTAGTTGTTTAGCATTTTCATATAACTATACGAATACCAAGGTATAACCGTGTCACAAAAACAAAATGAACAAAATTGTCAGTCTTGTACATCTCACACTGAGTTCACTAACGTTATAAATAACTTTGAGACCTTTTGTTCACTGCAGTTCTTTCCAGTATAGGCCAAGATTAAGTGTTTTGAAAAAGTATTTTATTATATGCACAAACATTGTTGTACTAATAAAGAGTATAATACATACCTCATACATATCCCATTTCTGGCAATGGCACTTGCCATAATTTAATTTAATTTAATTTACTACTATTTGATGAAATCTTTAGCACCGTAGCAACAGTAGTGACAATTTGCTGTCTGATTTTTACTGTAAGTTGAAAATAAAACTGAACTCATAAGTCAGGATTCTTTTTTTCTACATGCACATCTAGTGAGACATCACTTGGTTTAGTGTTGCTCATGAACAAAAACAAAAACTGTCTGTGTCACTGAGGCTACAGAGTCAGTTTCTGGTAGCTTTTCGCCACGATGTGCTGTAGATAGCACAACTGTCACACAGACAAAGCTGATGTCACTAAATAAAGGACACTGCTCATAGTGATGTTCTAATTTTCAGCTTTTCTCTCCAAATACAAGACAAGCTTTTGAATCTGACACACAAGACAAATCACAACAGTCTGTCTCACACTGAGCCTTTCAAAAACCAGTGTAGTGACACTAATTGTGTACATCTGTAGTAAAAGAATGTAGATGAAAAGAAGAAATGACAGCAAAATGGAAAATGTGTCGTCATTTTGTTGGAAAGAGACTAAACAGAGATACAATAGTCAATATTATACTAAGTCTTTTTCTGTTTAACTGATATGACCTGGAGATTATTTGCAATTTGTGCTGTAATACACAGTAAAAGCAAAGGAGGCTACTGTCTGTAACAAGTACTATATGTTTCTGAAAGTAACTGTAACTTGTGATTACTGTATGCTCTTTATCACAATTTCAAACTTGATCTAAAATTGAGATGACACTGATGCACTGACACTGGTTAAAGGAGGCTCCCTCTCTCACAGGCTACAGAGATCTAACCAAAGAAATGTCTTAGAAACTCAAAATTCGCACTAAAGAACCATTTAACTTTTTCTATGAGCAAATTATGATAAATCAATAATGACCTAGACTATGGTTAAGACTAATATGAAGGATATATAGCTTTTCCTGGTTTTCTGTTTAATGTATTGCAGCAGGTTAGGGTGTGTAATGTAATTAGTGTACCATGTACAGTCACAAAATTAAACATTAACTATAATTAATTGTATTAATTAAAGTCAAGGTTTTAGCTTCCACAAAATTGACTCAAGTCATGGTTTCATTTTGAGTGTAACTGCTCTCCAGGATTGGGGTCACAGCACTGGAGTTTCCACCAGTTTAGTACTGATGTGATTGTATTTATGATTTCTTTATAAAGAAGTAATAAAATCAATTAAGCAGAACCCGACATATTATTTATTTTATTTTATTTATTAAAAACATCCTTCTTAATATTAAAAATGTAGCATTACCTTCAATGCAACTTGGTAGACAGCCATTTGGTTGAAGATTCTGGTGTATTAGTAGCAGCAGTAGACTTGCAGTCTTCATCATATTAGAAGTCTACTGTTGTACAGTCACTACATGGTGAGTACAGGGGTCAGCACTGTGGCTGGTGAGAACTAATGAGAAGGTCAGCCACAGTCCCCTAATCTTTGGTAGTAACAGTGTTTATCATAGATGCTTTCTTTGTTTATATAAGAAGAATGTATCCGAAAATTTATTTTCCTTTAATCTTAAAGTGTATTTATCTCTTCTTCTACATTCACATTTAAATGTCCATATCGTGTTGCTAGTATGCAATGTGTTCAATAGGTCAATGTTTCTATAAACTGTCAGACTTCCTCATTGGTGGACAGTGCAGTTGTATTTAATTTTAGTTTAGGCTATTCTATTATCCCAGTAAATGGTTGCCTACAGCGGAATACTTTGGAATAAATACCACTGAGTTCCAGCATAACTCAGAGCTATATATAATATTCTCCTAAAATGAGCTAGAATTGAACATAAATCAGTATTAAAGCTCAGAGCAAAGTATCAGATCTCTATAAATTAAACTAAATATGCTTTTAAGTAGGGTAAGTGCAATATTTATCACAATATTCATTATAATTTTTTATTACTAGCTCTGCCATAAAATCCTGTAATTTAAATCACCTGACTATTATGGAGTCTTTTTAGCAGCATCAGTTCTTCTTTATGGGCTAGTACTGTATGAGTGTTTTGTTGTAATGATTTTCAGCTTTATACACGAGAGTGTGTGTGTGTGTGGGGGGGGGGGTCCTAAGATGATGAACCTGTTCTATGATTCAAACACTTTTATGCTGTTGTTCTCTGACTTTGTATAAATCTAAGGAATTATTGACACTCCCCATATGCTTGTAGTTTAACCACACAGTGATTATATTCATAGAAAATGAAATGCAGTGCATTATTCCACATGAGCTATTAGTTTTTCTCTCAGACTGATTATTACAAAGGACCATGTTAAAACTAATCAGGGGCACATATCATTCATAAACGCATCCACAGCATAAATATTATGTTCTTATACAAACTGAATGTTCTTTTCTTCATCTGAATAGGATCTGGATTGCTGAAATATGATTTGCTTGCAGTTTATTTAATAAGATAAAACCTAAACATACTCATACACACCAGCTGAAACATATTTATGTTGGCACTTCAATATTTTAAAACCTAAAGCATATTCAGCATCTTTAATCACAGTGAGTATTATTAAGGTTTTATTACCTGTTTGCTGCAGAAGTGTGTGTGTGTGTACAGTATGTTGGCTTCACAACCTCAGTATGCTATTTTCACTTTTCTTCTCTTTTTTTATTAATAGAGAAATCTATTTTTAACTGCAGCCTCCATATTCTTCATCGCATTTACCATGAAATTATTCAGCTGTCCTTTTTTTAATGCTTTGCATTAAGTGACACAACAATGAGAATGAGTTAGAAATTATTAGAGCAGATGGACTCTTGGGTGCACTTCAACTTGAGTTGAGCGGGCACGGGCAAGTGATACCAATTCACATACAGTAATTGCCTGATTAGAATTTGAACTTGACCATTGACTTGTTCCGAATAAGACTTGGAAAGGAAACTGAAATAATTATAATAAGTGACAATAATTATAATTTCAAAACTTGTAATATTCTGGTGATGGTTGACCCCACTAACTAGGGCGTGTATTCAGAAGTTATTAATTTCTGCTATAGATTCTAAAAATCATTAAAAAAACACTGGAAAAGTAAAGAGTTCAGCTGATTACAGTACAGCACTGAGTGCAGCACAGATTACACTCTGCATGGAGATAATCCCAACTATATCTACTGTAGTTGGCAGCGCTTCACTTCCCACACCATTCTGGTTCATATATAGAGCCAGAGAGGTGACATTCTACATCCCTAGAAACAGTCTACAATCGTAGATCCCTACCCTTGGCTGACACCTGGCTTGAATTTATAAAACAGATTTTTAAAGAAGCCTGTTGGTGTTGTATTGAGACAGCAGATGCATGTTCAGTATCAAATCTTGACATTTTGTCGATAGTCTTTTACCCAGTGATTGTGAATGGAATTGTTTATCTTCCTTGCATGACATTTGTTATAGAAAGACATTCACCTGAAGTTGTTGTCTAGGGATTGGTCAGCCCTTTATTTGTACTAGAGAGAGGACATACATCATTGAAATTACTGATGATGTTAGAGAAGAACTGCCAGTCACTAGTTCATATTTTTCCTCATCTGTGCTGTTGTTTTGTAGCATCCCCTTCTCCTACCCCCTGAATTTGGCAAATATTCACGGTCCTTTTGTTTACCACAAGATGATTAACCCTGGCAGGTTAGATCCCCACATACCTTTATTTCTATGATCAGAGATTTTTTTAATATTCCAAGAAGCTATGAAAAGTTAACAGTTCACACTACAACACCTACAGTCAGAGTTGTAAGGGGGCAGTTGTTGTGTTAAATCCACAGAAAGGGTTACAGGAAACTTCCATGTTGGTTTTATTTAAAGACGGTTCCAATCACTGCGCCATATCACCCCTCTAATAAATAAGGAGCTGTCTGTTCACCAGGCCCTGAGCTCTGTTATATATTCCAATGACAGTCAATTAGCCTGCTTCTCTCTGCCAGCGCTCCTACCCACAGACACATCCGTGGGTGGCTTTCCAAAATGCACATACCTCCAGGAATGTTGACATGATATAATCAGAAAGTTTTCATGAAAGAAATGCAGCTCCGCACACATCACCTGATGGCGAGATAAGGTAAAAATAATCAAATAATCCCCTGTCAGTGGATAGGGGGGTTGAATTTGTAATTGACATATGTGATGAGACTAATAAGCTCCCCTGTGAACTCATCAAAGAACAAGGGAGAGATAATGAGACTGTTTCACTTTTTATATAACTCATTATCTGTTTGCCTTTTTTGTTTTTCCTTTTGTGATATAACCTTTAGCATCTCCTGTCGCTTGACTCCAGACATCATGGACACTATATACTTGTTGATTTGAAGCTTTAAAGAATTATCCTTTTTCCTACATCAGTAAATGACCTTCAAAGTGGTTCATATCTGAATTTCTTTGATCTGGCTTTATGTCAGCTTAACTTATCAGCAGTGGTAAGATGCTCTAATAGGGGAATGGAAATTATATTGGTGCCTATTTCTTTTCTGCACACTGCCAGTTAAATGCCCTATTTATAATTTAATCGATGCACCTCCTCTGCGATGACACACGAGATTTAACATACATCATACAAAATTTACCCTACATTCATGCTGTGAGCAGGACGCGGCTGATAATCGTTGCCATTGTGAGAGGACAGTCATGTACGACTGCTTGTAGTGGCTTAGCTTTTCTATGTTGCTGCAAAATGTAGTTAGTAGTTTACTACCCTGTTTCCAAAGCAGATAGGATTATGTGAACAATATACAGGTACCACTGTAGCAAGATAGTCAGTGATGTTCAAATCACCTGTCTTCATCTGTTTTAATGTTGTGGCTGGTCAGTATTTCCACGTTTTGAGGCACCTTTTTCAGGGAAGAAATGTTCTTATTTCAGCAAGACCATGCTGTACC
Organism: Ctenopoma multispine; assembly: GCA_034779795.1. Taxonomy (NCBI): domain Eukaryota; kingdom Metazoa; phylum Chordata; class Actinopteri; order Anabantiformes; family Anabantidae; genus Ctenopoma; species Ctenopoma multispine. Next base: position 26,460,148 of record JAUYWH010000012.1, on the reverse strand, counting down.
ACATGCTGCATGTGTTACAACAGCACGCTAAGAGAGGCATTGTGCTGCCTGCAGTCCATAGCTGTCACACGCTGAAATCATTTTGCACATTATGAGGTGAATTTGTTGTTACACAGCAGATATGTTTGATGTATCAGGCAACAGAACACACTGTTTCATTTTAGGTGGAAAGATTTCGAATAGGATTTCACAATCAGTAACTTTGCAAACTGAAGTAATTGACCTGATCTAACCTGTCTGATTGTTTGAAATGGAAATAACTGGAATAACTCAGACAGTGCAACTGCTGCACCAACACATTCAACTCCAGTTTAACAGCAAGTTCAATACCTACTATGTTTGATGGTCTTAATGTTGGTGTATGAGACCACTGGCTCCCTTATTTGTATTAAGTGGGTCAGGGTACACATACATTAAGATCACCAAGATACTTTGATGTTAAATAACCTTTCCATACACATACGATTTATTACTGTCTCATCAGATAAAGCATGTTGGACCCAACTGGAGCCTGGTGAAACAGACAGTATTAAAAATGTTACACAGATTTTTAACTGAGGGAGGAACAGAAGCACAGTAACAGAACATAACTATGAAGCACTATTATCTATAATAAGTGCAGGTGCATTAATTACAGAGTCTCCCGCTTGTGATCTGTACCGTTTCTTGCGCCTATGAAGACTATGAAGATGCATAGGGCCCCGTGACCACTAGGGGGCCCCCAAGCTACTGCTTTAATCTGAAAATATTTTAGTAGAATTATTAGTTTAGTATATAATTCAGCTATATATATAACAATATATTTGCTCTGTAATGTTGTTGTAAACGTCTATGACCAGTTCACTGCAGAAACAACTGCACCAGAGTATTCACTTTGATTTGCTCTATACCAGATATGTTCAGTGACACACAATGTCCTTGTTAGGTCAGCTGGTAAGGAAATGCTCTGGCATGTGGAGGTCCCATGTTTGTGACCAGGCTTGGCCATAGCATAATAGATTTTTTTTTCTCATCTGATCATTCTTGTGTTGCTTCATTGACATTTGTAAACGATAACTGTCACAATTATAATACAATTGTTTTAAAACAGTGCATTTGTATGTAACCATTGCTGTCAAAGGTATTTTAAAAATCTTTCATTTGTAGGTGCCATTCAAGTTTGAAAGCTTCTGCACCTGTATTGTCATAGAGGGAATTTGTTTACATTATTATTTTCTATAGTCTGTTACTTGATTCAACTTGATTTTTTCATTGTTGTTTTTTTTTATTTCTGTTTCGAGAACCTACTGTGATGCATTGCCACAGATCACTGAAGGGTTTAAATTCCTCATATCAGTTCAAAACAAGGGCACCCAAAATTACCTTGCATAGGGCCCCCAAAGAGCTAGAAACGGCCCTGCTTGTGATGTAGTGAAAGTGGTTGACCGTAGCTATTATTATAAAGATGTTTATTTGGAAAAAGACTGTCTTCTGACTTTTTAAATTTATTTTAAATTCATATATTGTGCTTCCATGTTCATAGATTACTTCTGATGTTAATGTTGGAGTTTGCTTTCACTTTATTTGTGCTCTGCAACAGATTTTCTGCTCTCTCTGTGTCTCAGTCTCTGTCTGTCTCTCTGGGGTTAGTCTGTTGGGTTTAAGCCTTTTTTAGCCTGTTAAAATTGCTTCCACTACTCACTTCCAAGGAGGCTTCAGCCAGACTTCAAGATGTGTTTTGCATGCCACCATAGACACGCATGATGTGAGTCTGATGGTGGCCACATGTTATTGCCTGAATGTTTTTGAGAATGATGCAAAAATAAATTTACTGCTTCTTTAGAAGCAAGCAATATTTTTTTATCCCCCATATGCAATGCAAGGCCACCGTGTGCAACAGTTCTGAGACAGTGATGAATATGTAGTAGGGGAATTTACATTCACTCAAAATGACAGTCCCATGCCATTTGGAACACTTTCTGAAAAAATATTATCTTTGCCAATTATGAGAATTGAACAAATGACTTTTTTTTCTCCAACTTCGTTTAAAAAAAATGTTCAAGAAGTCATTCAGAAAGACTTTGTATAAAAGCGGATCTTCAGCCTGCTAAATCCTTCCCATGTCAGCCTGCTCTAGAATTCATTTCACCTTCATGTTGTCTAGCCCTTGCAAACAGAGTATGTTTTGACAATCCACTGTTCTGTCCTGTAGGTAAAGCAAACTCTCACAAAACGTCACGATTTCAAAAAATCCTTTCAGACAAAACTCACCTCTCCAAAACTCATGAGGTTAACTGTGCTTTCTGCTGCTACCTTTCTATTAAATGGACTGAAAGGCAGTTTAGGACGTAGACAGTCTCTCAGAGAAGGCACATGCAGGAGGGGGGCACTCTGGAGGTTCAAGCCCCCACTCTTTTTCCAAATGAATCAAAGGTGCCCTTCTAGACTTCTTTTCTTATTAGAATACAAACATTTGGATTAGATGTAAGGTAGAAGCAAGTAATCAATATGGATTTTTTTTAAATATGTAAATATGTCAAAATAATATTTAAATATGTTTGCTCCAGTGATGTGAAATTACATTATAAAATGTTAGACGAGACTGAGAATCAAGTAAAATTTCCTTACAAAATGTTATGTAACTAAATAGTGACCCAGGAAGTTAATTGTCAGCTCTGCCCAAGCTTCACTACCTAAACAGACACTGGTTGGACATCTCTTTATTAGGGGCGTAGATAATGAGCAAACGACAGACAACCAGAGAAAAGCTTTTCATGTTCAAACACATATATTGTATATTTAATTATATCACAGCCTATTGTGGTTATATAATTGCATACACTGACATTGCAATTGCAAGATTAATCGTGCAGCACTAGAAAATAGTTCACATTAGCTCTGTGCAGATACAGTTGTTAAATGTGTGCCGCTGCCCCTGAAAAAGTCCTTGTATCAAAGCCTACAACAGCATATAAAAAGAAGAAAAGAAGAAACAGAAACAGTTTGATGATGTCGGTACCTGCGAACAAGGGATCTGAAGCGAAATCAGTAGCAGCTATAATACAGTTAATCTCATTTTTATTTTTTCCTTCAAAAATATACTAAAGTTTAATCTAATTTCCACCCAGCACCTCGGACTGTGACTTCTGAAGTACTACTACATTAAAGGTGAATCAGTGGAAATTTTTACTCCTGCAAAAATTGCTTTGTTGATAAATTCTGAGATTTGTGTGATATCAACTCCCAGAACTCTGTACTTTTGAAATGGACTTTAAACACTTTAAACACTAAACGCTAGTTTATTAGGACGAAATTCCGTGTTTATCATGGCTAAAGTGTAATACAACAATAATATCTACCTTTAAAGAGAGAGAGATATCCAAGTAAGGCAACAGATCCGTTCTTTGGCTGAGAGCACGGCTGTGTAATTAACATAAGAAACAATATCCATACTTCTACTATATTTTAGTCAGTTATTAGCTGGTGTGCAGAACATCATATGCACAACATTTCTTCTAATCTAGCTCTGGCCTAACAGATAATAAGTGGCATGAAATCAAAGGCCTCATAAATACATACATAAGCAGCAGTGAATGTATTGTGCAGTACATCACAATTTTTTTCTAGTTCAGCTTGAAGCAAGAAGCTAAATCCAAAGATGAACAACGTCTACTGCACTCACCCTGTCCCTTTCTTCTTGCCCTGCTCCCTCCTTCTTTCTCACTCCTATTCTTAGGTATTCTCAGTTTCTGTGTGCCCAGTCTTGCCGCTGTGCTCCATCCAACAGAATGAACTCTCCATCACCCGCAGCCACGGTGCTTTCTCCTACTTTTCCACCTGTAACAGCATCACCTAAGAATTGTATTTGTTGTTTTGTGATTTGTCATCTGGGTAGTATCTGTATTTTCTGCACATCTGTTGTAAATGTATCTGACTTTCAAATTGTTTTATGTCAGCATCCCAAGTGACCTTCAGCACAGCTTGCTTACAGTTCTGCAGGTGGTCTGGGCCATGATTTATTAAGCAATTGATCACTGATATACAGTGAGCTTTATCAGCAGGATGAGGTTAAAACTGTTGGTGGTGGGCTGAGGATTTACTGAATTGATTTTCTGTAGAGTGAAAATAAACTTTTTTTCAAAGTAAATTTATTATTTATTAATTATTTCCCCCTACATTTTGAACCTAACATAAATAATGGAAATACCCCAGTATTCCAAAATTAGTACTTGCACGTAGTTCTGACCCAGCCTGATTAGTCTGGGGAGAACCCAACCTGGTAAAAAATGAAAAAGAGAGCCACAGAGTCCAAACCCTTGCTTGTTCCTCACTGACCAATCAGTTGTGTGGAAGAGGGTGTGAATGTTGGAGCTTGGAACAGTTACAGAAGTTGCTGTGCATGTAGAAACATTCATTACATGAAAGCTTACCCCCTACTTCAGTTTATTTTCTAAAACACATTGCTATGCTTCTTTGGTTTCATCATTAAGGGTAGACTTGTGCTCCGATAGTCTACCCTTCTGTCCTTAATAACACGCATTATTGTAACAAAAGATACATTTCTGAGGTATACTGAGGTATTTGTGGATGCTGGCACAGATTGATGCTTTTACAGTGGCAGTTGAGTTATGGAATAGGAATGAGGATTTCCACTAATAAAAGCTTGTTTACTTTAGCACAACATGCTGAGCTTGAGTACAGCATTCAGGTGAACATGATGTAAGTATCTATGTTTTAAAGGTCATCCTGTAGAGATAAGCATATATGCAACAAGCAGAAAATCATGTTACTTCGACAGCACTACACAATGATGCTCTGATGATTTGTGGAGTGGATTTCTTTTCCTTTTCTGCTTCAAATGCTTTGTAATGCTTTACTTCAAATTGCCCTATTCAGCATTAAAATGTCATAAGCAAACATCTAATAAATGGTTCATAACACTTTAATGTACTTCTAAGCAGCTAATTGCGACAAATGTTTATTAATCTACAATACCTGCTATCACTTATAGTGCCTCGCATGAAATCATTTTTATGCACACATTTGATAACGTGATGGGGAAATTATGCACTGCTTATAAATGACCAGGTGTAATGATTTAATCTTAAACTATGATAATTATAACGAAGTATTCTAAAATGGTGTAATGACCATATGTAGGACCAACCTTTTTTATTTTTTTTGCTGCTGTTTTACAGCTGATTTTCTTAATATAAATGCATGTGATGTGATAGATGCTAATGGACATCTAGCCACTAAATAGCTGGAATTTATTAACTCTGTCATTGTTTGTGTAGACTTGGTGCTATCCTCGTCTTTTTTTTTTAAGTTGCATGTTTTTATTACACTGTAATCACACTGGCAGGGAATTTATTATGGGCTCTTGAGTAAACAATGGTTACTTCAGAATCCAATTAACTAAAGAAAACACAGTGCATCAGTTACCAGTAGCACGCCGCCTGTGCTCAGTCCACACTGTGAGAAATAATACACGCTCCACACGGAGCACGCTGAAACGAGCAGTGTCTGACAACCACTTCATGCTCCAGCACCAATCACATGGGCTGACTTCCCTTTGATGTTCATGCTGCTCGCGTGCAAAGCCTCCATGTAGTTTGAGGGAGAGAGAGGAGGGAGTTAAGGATGAATTGATTTGGCAATCACTCCATTTACTCAAAAACTTTTATTCTTTGGTTCTTCTGATGAAAATATGTTTTTCTTTCTGAACTGGCTGTGTCCTCAGAGTAAACAAGACATTTGCAAAGGTCATGTTACTGTATTGTTTCCTGTTATTGCTCTTGTTCTGACTGTGTACATGACTTCCATAACTTAACTGTATCTACAAAGTAGAATATGTGCTTTTAAGCTTTCTTTAGGTGTTGCTGATTCTAATTTAAACATGCTCTAATGCTATAATTAATATAATAATTAATTAATATGAAAGTGTGTCAGCACACGTTACACCTGATTTACCACCTATTAAACAGGAGATGGTCTTATTCCCTCTTGATCAGGCCATGGTGAAGTGGCCGGATGGCAGAGCTGCCTCTGTTGTTGTGGACAGTGGCTTCAGGGTTTGTTAGAACAACTTATGCTTTGTTACACACTGCCTAGCAGGTGTCACTTCTGTGACATTTGCCTCCTGGAGATATAGCACAGCAGTACCCATATTCACAAACTACAGAAAAAAGTAACAATGACTTTCACCAGTAATATGTAGATGTAAGATTTTGATCATTTTCAACTTGTTTTGCACATGTAGAGGATTTGTAAGCCCTGTAAGACCTAACTCCTCCACCCTATTCTACAGGACTCCATTCCCAGTCAACAAGTAAGCCCCTCATGTCACAGTTCTTTTAATTGATGCCACAACTCTGCACTCAGCTTGTCTCTCCTCTCCACATCCTGTTGTGTGCCCCCTGCTGGTTTGGAGGCTTACTGCAAATATCATATTTCCTGTTCTATCATATCAATCAACTCTTACCTTGTTATACTTCCACACAGAGTTACTGGTGGTGGAAAAAAGTATTATACAGTAGAGAGCATAAACATGAGGCATCAGTGTTAACTGATAAGTACTTTATATACAGTTGGCTAGTTCAGTTCAGTGGTTCTCAACTAGATATTGAGCCCTTCCACAACATAATTATGTTGTTGTTTGACAATTAATAAAAAAAATAAAAATCCATGCAAATATTTTGTCACTTTCCTCTTTGAGCTTCAAGTAATTATTTAAATGAAACTATGTGATAAGTTCAGAAGGCAAATGTCTCTTTGCTGGTACTCTGCATAAAGAAAAAAAGTGACCAGGGGCTTTTATTGATTGTGTTTTTCTAGACATGTATACTATCTCTTGTGTATCCCCTCTGTTCTGCGTTCCCTCCATAAACAACAGAGAAGAAAACCCAGAGTTCACTTTAATTAGATTTAACATGTGTTCTGACAGAGAACAATGCATTTGCATGACAATGCCTGCTAATTGTCCTTTTGCTTAATTTGTTTTTAATAGCTAAAGCAGCACTGCCTGATTATATTCAAAATGGATCACTGTCACCAAGCAAGGTCCTCTCTTTCTCTTTCTTTCTCCGTGTCCTTTCTCATGCTCTGTCTGAAAACTCACCCCCAAATGGCCCACATGGAGAGTTATTCACAAGTATCATTAACCCTCCTGACTTCTCATTGTGTTGTTTTCCCTTGAGGAAATGCAATCTTCATTTTGATGAAGAACTGCAGTCGTTCCTTTGTTTGAGCCCCAGATGGAAAGAAGCTTATAGTTGATTGTGTGAATGTGGTTGTGCCCTGAACTCTGAAGTAAATAGGACTGGATAATAGTCTCTCTAAAGCCTTCTTCTCTCTCCTGCTGCCACTAAACCTAAATAAGGAAAAACAATTTGCACTGGAGTGAGGAACTTGATGCTTGTGGTTGAAAGACTAATCTCAAGCCCCAGTAGTCTGCTGACCAAGGATTATCATCAGGAAAATGGAGATTGGAAATAATGACAGGTTGAAACTGTTAAGAGGTTGATTAGCAGGAAGGGAACTAAGAACCCAACAGTCACTCTTCAGAAGTTTTCTACAAAATTTGGGATAACATGCTATAACAAGTACACCCATGTCACCAGCATGCCATCAACCAATCCTTTGTGGTAGATTGGCTAAACAAAACCACACTGAGTACAAGGCAGCCGAGGCAGACATGGCAGGCTGCTATGGCTAATTGGGCTACTTCCATTCTGATTAGGAAGAAAACCTGCACCACACCTGATGGGCCAATCACACAGACACATTCAGAAATGCAACTTTGTAGCATTCAAAAAGAACCCAGCTACGTTACAGGGGTAAAAGTTGAGTCATGCAACTTGGTGCAAATTTCCTCTGATCCAGTGTAAGTGACAACCTGGCAAGAGCCAATGACGATCATATTGATTGCAGAGTTGTTTATTACTCTCCTCCACTAGATGAATTTCTTTAAAGAAAATGGGGAAAGCTGTGGAGAAAGCAGAGTCTCCAATTCTCACAAAGATTCATAAGAGGTCAGAGACTACCAGTTATTTTGTGGAGCAGAACACTGGCCAACAAAGTTAGAGTGGCTTCAGAACAAGTCTCTCACTGTCCTTGAGTGGCCCACCCAAAGCCCAGATTTAAACCCTGAAGAACACATCTAAAGATGATAGTTCACAGATTGCTTCCAATCCAACGTGTTGGAGATTGGGAGGATCTACCAGAAAGAAAGCTATAAAGTGCCCAAATCCAGGTGTGAGAAGCTTGTAGAACACTTACACAAGAAGAGCTGGAACTGCTGCCAAAAGGGCTGTAAGTGTGGAGGACCCATCAGATTTACAACTAAAGATGAGAATTTGAAATTCTTACTGTTGGTCCCAAAAAAACTGTGGCAAGAAAGACAGTCATACCTCTCATCACGCTCTCTCTGCCAGTGAGCAGGTCAGAAACCTGGGCATCATTCTAGATGCTGATCTTTATTTTGCAAGCCATACTAATACCAAATATTACTAGATCACCATTCTGTCATCTGAGAAACTTATCAGAAGTGTAAAGCTTCATATCACAGAAATTAGTTCATTCATTCATTTTATATTATTAAAATAAATAGATTTTAAATGTCTGTGTGTAAGGAATTTTAGACAGACCGAGCTCAATATTAGAATGATTTGTTGATTAAATTCTCCAGTGTGATTAAAAGCCTGGAGCTCTCCTACCTTTGTGTCTGTTTCACTGTTTTGTATCATTATTATTATCATTATATTGTTTCCTCTTTTGGGAGTTTGATGACATGCATATATCCTGCAGAAAGTCATATTATTGGTCTTTTGATAAACACTGTAAGTCTATTTTACTCCTTTTCAGTACAGTACCTTTACTGATATAAGCGTTGAATAATGCCACACCCCATTTCAAAAAGGCTGTGTCAAACATTATTGGTGATGGTTTGTCTAATAGAAGAACCATGGAAAAAAATAAGTAAGAGGTGTGCTGTCACCAATATTCCCAGGCAGTTCCCACATGTCTGATTCATATATAATGTCATATGTATACTGTATCTACCATTATCATTGCCTATCAGTTTCTTCTTTTACTTACTTTAAAGTGGAGTTTAACAATTGCTCATGTCATGCGTAGTGTAGCTTTTGTGTATTTTGTGCATGCCATCTGTTATATTTATACTCTGGAAGAAGGGAACATAACTGTCCCTGTCTAGCTCATAATTCACTATATTGCTGTAAATAAATATATAATCACTCCGATGGAGCAGGATGTGGTGCAGCATAGCTCTGTCTTTTGTCAGTATTCATACCTGTAATGAGTGCGAAGTTTAAAACCTGAATGTTTGTGTGTCGGTTTCACTTCAAATGTTAGTCATTCCATCTGCACCGATTATACTGGAGGAATCCCCTCCCTGTAAAACACGTTTGTCCAGGTCTTATTTCTTTTCTTTTTCTACACCCATTTCTTTCCAGAACGTTTTAAATTCTTTAAGGGACTGGAAATCGGGAAATCACCTGTTATAGTCCTTTTTTGATAACATACTCCTTACATTGAACAGTACTTTAGTCTATATACAAGTAGATCTCTCTGTACATTCTGATAGTGTATTTAAGTGATTTCTAACAACGTTGGGGGGGGCATTTTTGACTTGTGTTGTTGCCTACATATCAGCATGAATTAATAAATGAAAGGTATTTCCACATCTGTTTGCATTCTGCAACAATTTCATTTGACATTGAAAAAAATGTATTTATACACAGCTCCAAAAAAGTAAAAGGAACACTTTGAAAACAGATTTCAAATCAGATTTCAGTTGAAAAAACATAAGGATGCCACATCATTTGATGAAAATAAAAATTATCAACCTAGAGCGGGCTTAATTTAAAGTCACCAAGAAATTTAAACTGAAAAACTGATGCAGCAGGCTAGTCCAATTTGCTGAAATGTCATTGCAGCAACTCAAAATGGTACTCAGTAGTTTGTATGGCCTCCGCGTACTTGTTTTACATGCCTGACAACGTCGGGGCTCCCTATGATATGACGGATGGTGTCCTGGGGTATCTCCTCCCAGATCCAGACCAGAGCATCACTGAGCTTCTGGACAGTCTGAGGTGCAACCAGGCGGCGTCTGACCTAAACATGTCCCAGAGATGTTCTATTGGATTTACGTCAGGCGAGCGTGGAGGCCAGTCAATTGTATTAATTTCTTCATCCTCCAGGGACTACCTGCATACATGAGGCCGGGCATTATCATGCACCAGGAGGAACTTAGGATCCACTGCACCAGCGAAGAGTCTAACTATGGGTTTCAGGATTTCATCCAAATACCAGTCATACAGGTCCTCCTGTACAGGTCTGTGTGTCCCTCCATGGATATGGCTCCTCAGACAAACACTAACCCAACACAAAACCAATCATGCTGATGTTGCAGGCAGCATAACGTTCACTGCGTCTTCTCCAGACAAACCGAACCGAAAGCAATCCCTTTGGTAATGGTACGTATTGATGTGCTGCCTGATGGAGTTGGACTGCCTGTGCAACCTCTGTAGAGTCCAGGTATTGTCTCGTGTTACCACTGACTATAGTCAAATGCAAAACAACTGAAAAGCAGTCAAAAAAAGATGAGGAGGGAAAAAATGTCTGTGTCCTCTACCTGTATAACCATTAACTAAAACTAACTGTTGTTAATTTCATTAACACCAAAACAGCTGACACTGATTAACAACCCCCTCTGCTACTTACCTGACCAGATCAATACCCCAGAAGTTTAACTGACTTGATAATATACTCTGATTAAAAAGTGTTCCTTACATTTTTTTGTGTATTAACAAGCTCTGAAATGATTAATTATAAATAATTATAAAACAGCAGTCTGCATCTGTCCATTATTTATTTTTTTTAGTATAGGATTTTATACAGGGAGGCCTGATTTATCTTTAACACATCTCAGTGAATATTTAGAAAATAAATCAGTATTTAGGTATGTATTGTCATTTTGTCAACATATTCATAGGTTGGATAAATATGCTTGAAAATGTGGTTGAAAGAGTATAAACATACCATGGTAGTTTTTAACTTTTGGGAGAGATGGTGATAACTGCTGTAGCTGTATATAGTAGATGTATGCTTCCAACAAGCCCATGAGGGACCAGGTATTAATATTTTTCTTGGAGTAAACCTTACATAACCATGTCCAAAACAAGTAATCATCTTACTTCATCATCAGATGGTTTTAATTTAACATCAGACATCATCATCATTAAGCATATGCACTTGCATATGCCTGTATGAAAAATTAATGAATCTTTCTTAGTCATATGATGAGCACCTGTTACATTATAAATGTCATCACAGGTCAGACAGAAAAAACACCAAAAAAAAAAAAAAAACACACGATGGGAGTTTTTTTGTGTAAATTAACTAAGTTAAGCAGCTCTGATACACATTTTCATTTTTATCAAGCTTTTATTATCTTTTTCTAATCAGGTTCGGTAGCACTTACTATTATCTGCATTTCTTCCTTCCCAGCAGTCACTACATCGACAGCATCAGCTGTAATCTTTAGGGATGGTATTTTTTCTATAGCTGGATCAAGGCTGGTGGGTGGTGATGGGGTGAATACAGTGGCATAGTGTATAAGTTTTTTTTACATTTTTTTTTTTTTTATTTCCCTTAATTCAATACGCAGGTGGCAGAAGTGGGAGCGTGTGAGGAACAACAGCATGTTCTGCTTCTTCTGACATCTTAAGTTGTCTGGATGGTGATAAACGTTGTCTAAAAGTTAGAGTACATAAAGGCAAGCACAACTTTTAGTCTTATAACCACTAACTAACTTTCCTCTAACTAAATTTGTCTTTGTAGTAGAAGACAAACCCCTGAAGGGCCTGACTTTAAAGTGCAGAATACACTGTCTCTTCCATCTCAGACAGAGAAGCATCTAACTCCTTCAGAAGAGTCATATTTGTCTTGGTGGTCTTGGTGCATTTATACTACAACGTCCGACATATCGAGCATACTGCCTAACTCCTCAAGTATACCAGAAAACATTCTTCAACCAACATAACTGAGCAATCAGATTCTGTAGCCCAGCCAGCTGACACCATCAGCTAAGTTTCCACTCCAAAGATATGGAAATGGAGACTTTAAATAGACTTTAGGTGTGCATGTGAATGTTTTTCTCCTTGTGTCATTCAGGGACACCCCGAATCTTTCAGTGCAGTTCAATCCTTGGGCTGTTTACCTCTGCTCTTCAAAGAAATCAACCATCCATCGGCTGTATAATCCTCTGTTTAGTGTAGTGAAGTGTCAGCCATGGTTTATTGGTGGCCATGTAGTAGTATAGTAAAGTCGAGGTGCCAGTCAGAGTTGTAGTCTGACAAAATTGTAGTTTTAGGCATCTCCAGCAACCCTACAGATGTGATCTACTCACAAACAAGCCCATGTACTCAGGTCCTATCCCTCCCCAAAGTCATGTACTAAGTGAATATTTAAGATCCTGTGTTCAAGACTTTTCTTAAGAAGTTCAAAAAGATCAGCTGGTATAACCATATGTGCACCATATTGTTGAATTGAAAAGGCTCCATGGTATAATCCGGTTGTCTGAGGAGGTCTGCACAGAACTCTTTTCAGTCCCACAACCACCTTCAATTTGTCTGTTGCTAATCTGGGTAGCCCCAGATAGTTTGTGTGTTGGTTCCATAGCTACCCAGATGTTACACAGATGTTGGAGCATCTTGAGAGCAGCAGTGATAATGTCATTGTCAACATATGGGGGACATCGATTTAGTGACTGCCTAAGGTTGTGCAACAAAATATTAGGTTATGGGTACTATCGTTTTTGTCCATGCCATTTTCATTTGTTGTATGATTTTGAGTACTGTTGAACAAGGATCACAAATAAAGTCATATTTTTTTATTTCTTACTTTTTTTTCTTGTTTTACTTTTGTCAGTTTCCAGGGATTTCAGTGAAAATTGTGGGTTGTTGTGGCATTTTTGGTCACTTCAGCCCAACGGAGCATCTATTAGAGATTTTGGATGAATGTGGTCTCCACTACTGTCACCAAAACACCAAATAAGGAATGTCTTTTTAAATAAAGGTAACTCCAGGAGAGGCCCAGAGAGTTGCAGGATCACTGCAACATTACACTGAAGCAGATAATAATGACAGTTGATCATTGACTGGCATCAAAAATTGAAATACACATCTGGCTTAAAAGAGATGCAGGCGAAACTTCCTACAAACTGTGTCCTTCCACTCAGTTGTGCATGTTTGAGTGTATTCCCTCTATGGGACTTTCTTTTGTGTGAGAATGTGTTGTATAGTGCAATCATAAGTAAATCATAAAAGTACTACTATGTCACATCAGGGGTTAAAAGCAAACAGATGCTGAAACACAAACTATTCTGTAGCTGTAGCTGGGTGAGAACTTTCTTTCATTTTATAACTACTACCAAGCCCCTGTAGAATACACATAATGATTTATTCCATTTTGAATAAAATTGATTAGTGCAGCTTTAACATCAGAAATACATCAAAGTTATATTTATCCACTGTACACTATGTAAATATTCTAAAAAAACTAAGGATTTAAAAATCAACAAGACAGGTCATGATCATTGAAGCAGTCCTCTCTCTGACTCATTGCTCTGTAATCAGTTCTGTGAAGATGCCGAGCAGCACAACGTGATGCTGAACGAGGTTTTCTGTTAGTGCAAATGAGTGTGTGACTAAATCACTGCTTCCTATTTTGTTCCGATCCGGGAGCGGCATTGTTTTCTCTGCCATGGTTAATGTCTTTGACAGTGAAGCAAATAATTATTGCCTCTACCTGCTGCCTCCCAATTTCCCATTCTCTAACTCCCTGTGTGGAAGAGGGGATGGGAGGAATGAACACTGATTATCTGCACTCCAGCAAATCCAGAATCGCCCACTGAATGTGAGCATGCTCATTCTGTCATGTTTGTCTCACAGACGTAAAGACAGAGAGAGAACAATCAGTGCCATTGTTCAGAAAGATGGAAATCTGTGCTGGGCTGGAATACCAGAATGCCATGCAAACTAAGGGATAAATGAGTGAAAGTTAATTATATAAAAAAGAATTCCATCACAATTAGTTACAATAATGCTTAAATGAATTTAATATAATGAACTTTACATCATGTTTATCTGGCTCAGGTCACTCTGAACTATCTCGTGGTTATGCTGATATATACATAGTCTGCCCAAGGACCTCCTTAGATAGACTGAGCTCCTCTCCACTCTGCCACCATTGCATGTCACTAACTTTAAGTGTTCTCTTCTCCATAGTTGTGCTTTTTTAAAAAGTGTACAGATGGCCTGATATAGATATATAGAAATAAACTATTTAATTTAGGTTTAGGTGTTTTTCAGGTCCTCTTCTCTCGTTTTTTTTACAGAACCAGTCTCTTGAATATTTTTTAACACTATCTAAGCCAGTGATGGCTTCTAAACATAACACATGCAATTTCGACCCTCCACAAGATAAAGTTTCCAAACATCTCTGACCATTCTTGGCACCAACAATGCTAAATAGTGTTCTTTTATCACTTCCTACTGACATTGTCCCTTCTAGCTTTAAAGCTGCTGTGATTAAAACTTTGCTGAAATAATCTCACCATAATCAGAATTATGTTGTATGTGCAGTTCGGCTCAAGTTGTTTGTGTGTACCGTGGTTGAATTTTACATTTTTTTTACACTGATGATTTTTCATGAGGACAGCAGTGGTACTGTTAAGATGGTGGAATTAAATATGGTACGGTTCATACTTGACTGGAGTCTTTTCTTTCAGCTGGTTGGATGTCCTCTTTATGGCAAAAACTCCTTGCTGTTAGGTGGGAGACAAACTTCCTCTGCTGTTACAGGTGCCTGAAAACTGTTAGCAAACCTCAAAGTAGAAGACGTAGAGGTGTCACAGAAGTGTGAGACTCAACAACAGATGAACAGTTTCTCCTCTACCTACAGTTCTTCTTTCTAATGTGCAGTCCATCCAAAATAGAACAGAATTTCATAGAGTGGATGAGCTGGAAGACCTTAAAGTATAATAAGGAGTTTAAGCAGACTTGCTTTTACTGACACATAACTGGGTGATGGGGATCAAGATGGGATCTTTTGTATCAGTGGCTTTGGAGATCCATTCATATGGATAGATGGCCTCTTATTACAAACAAATCCACGATGGGTGTGTTTTTATTTTAGTCAAAAGTATTGCAATACTGCTTATATTTTGTGTTACCCCATGTAAAAAGATTTTTATGACCAACAAAACTGGGTGACCTAAAATGTGGTTTAAATAGTAAACACATTTCTTACTAAGAGGACACCAACAGTTTACATTAGGAATGTGCAGAAAAACAAGTCAATACAAATTGACATAAGGAGGTGAATTCAAGTATAAGGAAAAACATAGTCACAGTATTTTTGTGCTGACCCCCCGACAGCTTGGAAGGGTATCAAGGTTCTGTCTTCTTTTAACCAAATGGGTGTCACTGACAGGACAACTAATAAACTGAGTGACTAAGCGATTGAGCTCTGCCTTATGTTTGTCATTCCTTTCATACACATTTTAAAAGACATGACTTTTCAGAGAACATTTTCTTCTTAAAACACTGTCTTTTATCAACATTATGACAAGCTTGGAAAATGTCACAGCACTGTTGAAGCATGTTAATCCAAATAAGGCTTCAGGCGCTGATGGTATTTGTGGACACACACTAAGTGTGAAGAGCAGCTTGGGGAGATCTTCGAGCATCTTTTTCAACTCTCAGTTGACTCACGTAATTTCCTAAGTTATGAAAATGATCACATGTTGGACCAATTCTGAAATCCAGTAATCTAAAACATATTGCCTGTATAGGCTTGTCACCCTTGCATCTCTTGTTACAGTATGTAGGACCTGATAGTCACAGATATTACCAGCAAGCCTAACGATGCCAAGCTTTTTATCCTTAATATCCTTTATAAAGACCTTGAGAAGTCTTTTATCCCCTCTTCTGTGCATGTTCTTAATTTAACTTTTTTTTTTAAAGTTATTTAAGAGCATCAGTAAAATATTTTAATCAATGAATCAATAATGTTCTTTGGAAATAATTAACCTATAAACACTTTTGGTTAGGTTATGTGCATGAAAAAGTTAAGGTTTTTGAAGTTTCATGAAGTGTTTTGGGTTTTACTGTATCAGGCATGTATCAGTTTAATCTGTAGCAGCCATCAAGTTAATTTCCACTGCTTCTATCTCTAATAATCTTCTAGATTATTAGTGCTGCTTGTATGCGTTGTAAAGCTGGATGTCACAGAATTTCCTGCTAATAAATTTAGATAAAATTGAGATTCTGAGTCTTTATCCCGGCACGACACAGACACCAGTTTAATCAGTTAACAAGAACTCTTGACAACAGTGTGATTTCTTGCTTGACAACCAGGAATCTTGATGTCTTTAATCCTGTCCTTTTTTTTAAACAGCACATAAAATACATCACCAAGATTGTCTTGTTTCATCTATTTAACATAGTTAAAACCAGCCTTCTCTGTAATAGAATATGTAGACACACAAGTCAATTGCCTTTATGTCATCTAGGCTGGGTTATCGCAATGTTTTGTTTTCAAGCCTGTCACATGCCAGTTCTAAAAGTCTTCTTTCAACTAAATCCAGATAATTCTGCCAAATTACACCTAAATTCCATTTAGTTACAGATTATTACAGTAGTATTGTTTCTGTTACTAATACTTGGTAGACAGTTTTTCAGTCTCAATGAGTTTACAAAACCCAACATGGACAACATAGTGCATATTGCTTTGCTGCAAGATATTTGCACCTCTCTGTAACCTCTGTTTTTTCTCTCTAACATATGTAAGTCCAGGCTGTGTTTGTCTCTCAATCTTTTCTTCTCTATATCTTTCTTACATAGTCTGACCTTTCTCCAGGTCTTCATGGTAGGGAGAAGGTTGTGTGGTCCAGGTCTCCTGACAACACCTAGACGTTTCTTGATGTTTTTCCTGATCATATTTGGCCCCTACTAAAAGCAGTCCATATACTATCAAGTGTGTGCCTTTGATTAGCAGGAAGGCTAGTGGAGGGTTACAATGACACCCTCTCTTGCTCTACACATCAACATGTTTGTCTTCATGGTGATTTGTGTGTGTGTAAGAAAGAGAGAGAAAAAACTTCCAAGTATGCAGATACAAATCCTAAAACTTGATCTAGTCTTACAAGAAGAAGAGATCATTTCTGGTCAGGGAAACTCAATAATTCAGTCAGTGCTCAACAAAACAAAAGCATAATAGCAATCACTTCTTTTCTTTCTAAAGCCAGAAACAGTCTGAGCTAATCATCGAACAGCAGGATTCCTAGTCCCACTTTCCCACGTTTTCTTACAAAAGGCACGAATGATGCACCAGCACTGTTCTCTCTATGCATAAATGAATTAAATATTTACAATTACAATTTACAAGAGCCTATCTAAGCCTGTGGATGCTGTGGCATCAGTTCACCTTCTTTAAAAATCAGGCACCTTAAGATAAGCAAGAAGAGGATTTTCCCCATATTGATGCTCTTTAGGCATGGGTGGAGTAGTAAAACAACACAAATAGGGTTGAAACAATTCCTCAAGAAATGCAAATAACTACTAAAAATCCTCGATGCAAATTCTTTGCCTTGATTTAATCCATATTGACAACAAAGGTCAAAGAGAAAAAGCTACAAAAAGTTATCACATCAAGCTGAAATCTCCCCAAAAAAACTCTGTCCACTGCATTTAGTGTAAAACCAAAATATCTTGCTATCTATAACACTAAATCAAAGCTTCAAGATTTTAGCAGAATGATTCAATCACAGGGTAATTAATGTTAGCCTTTCAAAAAAAAAGGAATATTCTTACGAATAACTTTTACTACATATCATCTTTGTAACAGCAGAAAGAGAAGAAAAACGTGCAGGTATCCTGCAAATAACCTGACTGAACTAACAGTTGAAAGCTAGCTGATAGTAGATGAGATAAAGACGAGAGTAAGGAATGTAGCTGACTGACAGCTGCTGGGAGTTTGAATATATAGATAGATTGTTTGGGTAAAATTGGTTTTGTGATTGTCACTTTGCTTCCTCAACTAACAACTGGAGCTAAGTGTGTTGTGTGTTTAGATGGGACAGCTCATTATGAGTCCTACCCTGCATGTGTTGATTTTAGGATTCGGGTGACAGGTTGGTCCAGTACTGAGCTTTGCATGTGAAGGTTTGCAAAAGTGGTCACACTCTGGAGTCTGCAGTCTGCAGTTTTTTACTGTGTATTGAAAGTGTAGTCTATTGTCTTAGTGGTATCTTGTTGCCACATTTGTTCTGAGCCAAAGACAATTTTCCACTCTGGTGGGTAATAAAGTTTAGTTTGATTCTATTCTGCTTCAAGTCAGGCCTATTAAACTCATTCATTCAGACATTAATATACCCTTGGAGGCAAATTTATACATGAGACTTAAATTAATTCAAGCAAACAACAAACAATTGCATTTACGATCGTAGAGTGTGTTTATGAACTCTACACATAGTACCTCACAGTCGGGGTGAAGTGGAAGCACATAATCATTATGGGGTGTGGGGTGAGGATGACAATTAAATTTTTAATAAAATAAAAATTGTTAAATGTCAAACTCCCATTTTCCTGAACTGTGAGTTTGGATATGTAGACAAGATTGTTGCGCAAAAACGTTTTTTTGTGTCACTTTGCTTCCACACATACCAACTTGAGCTGAGTGAATGTGCTGTGTGTTTAAATGGAACAGCTGATAAGACAAAAAAAATTTAAAATGTAAAAAGTAGTTACCTCTAGCTTACATTACAATGAGACATTTTATGAGCTTTTATGGGGTCTTGCTCTCTTGATGGCCACAAATGTGTGAGGTTCCACAATTCACACTGCATGACAGGACACAAACCAAGCCATTAGGTTCTAGGAACTCTCTATAGACCTCCATGATGAAATTTTTGTGGAGACACCTAGAGTAGAAGAGGATAAAATTATTGAAGCTCTAAGTCTTCCCAGGAGCAAAGCAGCCTCAACTGTGAAATGGAAGTCTGGAACCACTAGGACTCTTGCGTTTGCCATCTCACCTTAGAGATATGACAGGCTATGGTCCGTAAAATAGCAAATTCCATAAGATAAGTAAGCCAGAAGAGAATGGCAAAAGTTTTCCTGTAGCTCACTTTTTGGAACTGGAGCAACTAGGTAAGAAGGACCTTTGTCAGGGAGGTGACCAAGAATGGTCATTCTATTAGGCACAAAAACAACCATCTCAGCAGCACTCGGTCATGACTTTATGGTAGAAAGAGGCTTCTCAGTGACAGGGATAGGGAGAGTGGTCGTAGCTGAAGGAAAGACACATGCAGCCGTAGAAAACCGGCTCTAAAAACAATAGTCCATCTTTCAGCATGAGACAACACTGTGGCAGTGTCTTTGAGTGGTCTGTATAGAGACCTGACAGGTCACAGACACTTCTTGGAGAGAATTACCCAATAAGAGCTAAAACGTGAAGAGGCCTCAATATTTTCTAAGGCCACCGTATGTATTATTTTTCTGTACATTACAGTCAGTCCAGTGCTCAGTGTTGGATGCAAGCGGTCAAAGTCTATGCTCTCAGTTGGTGGTGATGCAGCATGAGGCAGACTGAGGGCCCTGGTCCATTTTGATCTAAGTGACAGGCCTGAGAAAAACATTTGGCTCTGACAGAAAACACTAAATCGAGGAAAAGAGCACCTCATCCCTCCCATTCGGTCAGAGGTGTACAGTGGCTGTCTGTACGCTTTCACACGGCCTGTTCCCATCACCGGCAATCAGAAACCGCATGGTGAGTAGGGCAAAAGATTTCCTGTCAGAGACAGAGGAAAGTGTGTGTGTGCAGGCATGCGCGTGTGTGCACCGTTTTCTCACCTCTTCCCTCACCCGCCCTCCACTCCAGCTTCTCAGGGATTTCTTAATGACATTCCACTTTAAGCTTTCCTGTGACTCGTCAATCATGAAAGTTAAAACAAAAGCACTGCACACTTGTCGTTTAACAGCATGGCTCTTCAACTAATGTTTTTTTTTTTCCCTTCCAGAAGCACTTTCCCGGCAGACAAACTCCTCTTTCAACTGAGCAGACGCATCTTACAGAAATCACTTATCTATCGTTCTAAAATAGTTACCCCAGTCTCACATACAGCAGTTGGCATCCTCTTGTTAAACAGGCACGCAGTTGTTTTTTCTTCCTCTTTCACCCCCTGTGGACCAGCAAACACTGCGACAAATGTCTTAATGGCTGCATTTGCTCACTCCGCAACATCATGAATGTTAAATGGCTCCTGTTTAATTTACTGCTGCAGAATGTCTGGTATTTTGCAGAAAATAGAGAGGGCAAGCAGGCTCTCTGTGGAAGGCAAGAGGCAAATTTGTGCACGTAGTTTGGAACCCACTTTATCACTTGGCACACAGAAGAATCTCTGCTATTTGGTAATCACAAATGCTAAGAAAACCTGAGTCAAGTGAGAATATCTCAGAGGAAGGAGTCACTTTGGGACCTCCATCTGGCAAAGCAGATGCTCCATGTGCACCTGTCTGAATGGAAAATAAGCAAAGGCATTGGTGCTGCTATATTATTATTTTTTCCTCTCTTTCCATTTCCAAACCTGCTCTCTGGTTTCCTCTGATACAAGTTAGATCACAATCATATGCAAGATTTCAGATTTGAACCTTTTGATTGCACCAACCTGTAACCTGAAGCTTTCCGTAACCCGTAGGGTTACCTAAGTAGGACAAAGGTAGTTTTCATACACACAAGTACCCTAGAGGATATAGTGTCTACAATCAGCATGCTTGCAAACCTTTTGAACATCTTTGCCAGTGCTCAACATGCTTGAGCCCTCTTCTTATGCCCAAACCAATATACTGTATGTCAAATGGTAGTTGATATGCTATTACATGAGACATGACAATAGTTGCCCCCCTCTGGTAGCAAGGCAAGTGGAGGACAATAGAGATAAAAGCAGAACCTAAGACTATGTGCACAAGTTTGGTTACAAGTTAGTAACTGAAGCATTGCTATAGGCAAAAAGGCCAGTTTGATGTATCCAGTTCATTTTGGCTCACGTTGTCGCCCTGGCAAAAGAGAATGAGACACACGTTAAAGGTAAACACTCACAAATGTATTTTAACAAAAAGCTTTAACAGTTAACATAAAACAAAGACACAATGAGTGTGTGTGGCCAGAAAAAATGCGGGTGGGGTTGTAAAAAAAAAATCTGTAGGAGCGAACATAGCTAAAGGGCAGCAGTTTATAAAGTCATAATCTATACAGTGCTTTATTAAAGGTTGTTCATCGTTAAATGCTGTAAGAGTCCTCACACTGACTGCAGCAACAGCAGCTGTCCCCTGAAATTCCTGGTATTTTCGCCTACAGGAGTTTCTGAAGTCACATTTTCCAACGACTATTTCAAATTCAGCCATTCCCTTTGAATGATATGCGACATTGCTATTTAATCCAATTGCTGCAACCTGCACCACAACTGCTGATGAGTAACTGCTCATACTGCATGGTGTTACTTTCTTAAAGTAAAACCTATCCACTTACAGCAACAAGAGAAGAAGTGTTAGATTTACACTGACAATCTCCAGTCCCTCCGAGTTCAGGTACACATCTTGATCCTGGCTGCCCTCTGTGTTACAGCGTCTTGTCTGGTATTCATACCAGGTAATAAGAAATCATATGAGCATCAGTACAGACCTGATTTGAGATGCTAGGCTTTCCAAGCACGAGGGGCTGGTGCTATTATGGTTAAACTCTTTTTGTTTTTTGGTTCAGACTTCATTCAGACTTCATTTAAACTATGGTAGAGTTGTCTTGGAAGAGGATTGTGAGACATACTTTTATTGGTTAGCACTTTGAATGTCAGTGTCTTTGAAGCATATAAAAATAAATTCGATCATAGATTCTTCACGTGTATCAACACCAAACAATTGCTCTTGGCCATTTTTGCTAAGTGAACTGTCAGCCAATACAAAAAAGTCCAGCTGGACATTATAGTGTTTGGGTGCTATTTTCCTGTAGGTGCAGTGAAAATGCTGAAAGTGGCCAAATGCAGTTTTTAAGCCAGGTAGGTGTCAGTCCTCCAAACGAAAGACAGAAAACTGTGTGTGTGTGTGTGTGTGTGTGTGTGTGTGTGTGCGTGTGTGTGTGTGTGTGTGTGTGTGTGTGTGTGATATGTCATCCAAATGTATTGTCAGTTTTTAAAATGAGCACATGGGCAAAGCCTGCAGGAGAAATGCACATGTTCAATGGGACACACAAAATGGAAGCTAAAAACCCGGTTTGACATATACACTATAGGGCTGAGCGAGTAATCTAATTTTATTCTCAATTATGATTTTGGCTTCCAGCAATTATGAAGATAATCACGATAACACGATTATTGTGCTGCAGTGACTGATTGACTCTAGTTTTAACTCTGATGTTGCTGCTGGCAGGGCTTAATGTGGTCAGAGCAACATTCAGGTAGCAGCTTCCCATTTTTAACTTGCTTATTGTCACTGTTGGGATCAAAACTGTTGCTAGCTAATGTTAATTCGATGATTTAAATTGATGATGGGATCTAATTAAATATGTTCTTGGATGTAAAGCATCCACTGAACCCGGTCCCTTCTCACAATTTTAAACGTAGTGTGTCAATAAATCAACAGACCAGTGTCAGATTAGTATTTGAAGCAATAGGCTACTGAACACAAGGCCCTAAATGTGATTAATTTACTTTGCATCTTTGGTACAAACATTTTATTGAGAATTACTCAAGTGATCCATTTTCAGGTTGTGAATATTATCATGGCTGCCACTCAAAACTCTAGTTATTATTCACAATATTAGTAACTTTGATAAGTTGAAGTTTAAAGGTAAATGTGTTTGCTAAGAGGATTGAAATGCTTTGGATTAAGCAAACTCAGTTCTGGATTCAGGTTGGATAAACTTAACTGTACCTCTATAAAGGTTTGGGTTATGGCAGTTTGCTGGTCTGGAGCTTTGAGGTGTGTGTTAACACAACACCAAGAAGGAAACAATGGGCTTAGGCAAGTAATTTCTGCTGCGCATCTGTCTGGAAAGGTTTATAAAACCATTTCTAATCAAACCTACTGTCTAAGATTATTCACTAGTGGAAAGCATTTCACCCAGTTTATCCCAGGAGTGGATGTCCCAGCACATTCACCCCAAGGTCATCAATGCTCAGAGAAGTACAAAAAAGCAAAGAGCTACTACTTTAATTATTGTTAAATAACTAATGGCACAGAGAAACATTGTGTTGTTGTTCATCTGACGGCGTAGTTACTTAACATTACCACCGACTCCAACTGGATGATTTTGCACAAAACAACAAGAGGGGGTACTAACTTTGGAATATGACTGTATGTAAAAGTACAAGAAATTCCAAAAAAAATAAAAATAAAAACTGCAATGTTTTTTTGCAGGCTGTTTGTAAAGTCATTGAGTAATCAGGTAAAACAATCATCTTCTTAATGCTGACCCAGATAATCATGATTATGTTTTTGCCATATTTCAACAGCCCTAATGCTATGTGGGTAATTTACAGTAATTCATTATCATATTGCAGCTAATGCATGATGCAGGTTTTGTATAGTTATGTTCTGAGTTGGGTAAATATAGGAAAAGCTCATGGTGTGTTTCAATATTTAAAAAATCTGCTGTGACTTGAGCATGAAACAGTTACTGAAACCCTTATCGTTTTCTAACCAAAATGTTTTCTTGTCTAAACATAACCACATGATGGTCAGACTGATCTGCACTTCATGTTCTACCTGAACTCCACAAACTGGTTATGGAGCAAAAACATACTGCAGGTATGTTAGAATTTCTAACATACCTGCAGTACACCCCTATTAAAAAACAACTGTATTGTAAGTATAGGGAATCTCTCCTATAAACACACAAGGCAGCTCCTGTAGAAACCTGCAAACACTTGAGATCAGATAATTCTCTTTATAGATATTGTACCACTAAGAGAATAAAAATGCATTTGCTCAAATGCAGACACATACATGACTGATCTCTCTCACACACTCTCTCTGTATTGAGACACTTGATCCAATAGTAATTGTTTTGTCATGCTGTTGTACACTATTTGGAAGAGCTGATTGTTTTTTCATTTTCACACTTCTGAAAGCACAACTTGCTTGTCTCTATTCTCCCTGCCTTTCACAAAGGCTGTGCATTAAAAAAAAAAAAATCTTTTTCAATCATATTGCCTGTTTGGCTGAAAGAGAAACTTTAGACCCTGCTCACATATTCTCTGTGCGTTTGTGGAGTTAGGTGTGATGAATGGTGCCTCTGATGTACCACCTATCTGTGCTCACCCTGCACAACAGGAGAGCATTATCACTCTGTTCCTAGCTGGTCGAACACACTCCCAGTCTGTTCCAGACATCATTTTGCGAGGTGAATACATTCTGTTCCTTCACATCTGTTGTGGCTATCAGATAATGGGGCTTTCGGGGGAATCAGGCGTTGGAATATGAAGGTCTATTGTCTGTTTGTATGGACAGACATTTCCTGGGTCCCATGGACAGGGTAAACACTAAGAACCCTATTGACACACTTATACACTTTATTGTATAAGCTCAAGTAACGTGGCTTTATGGTGACTTTGTAGCCGGTGGAAATGTGAATCAGTTCTCAGAATTATTGTGCCTGTCAATACCTATGACTGATAGGTGTCAGGTGAGCAGATCAAGTGAATGTAAGGAAGGGCCAGGATTGGTTAGGACAGGATATACAGTGGCTTGCGAAAGTATCCGGCCCCCTTGAACTTTTCCACATTTTGTCACATTACAGCCACAAACAT
>JAUYWH010000012.1:26406048-26426368 GCA_034779795.1 Ctenopoma multispine | reverse complement strand
CTGCTATAGGTTTAGTCTGCTGGGGGACCCCATATCACACTGAGCTCCTCTCCTCCTTTTCTCTTTCTGTCCACTTTTATGCCATTATTGCAAACTATTAACTTTGTGTCTTCTCTCTCCCCTAGTTGTGCTTCATCCTCTCTCTTTCTCTCTTTCTCTGTATCTTTCCTCAGGGTATCCTCAACCTTGGAGTTGTAGTTGCTGGTCCAGCCAACCTGCCCAGAACCTGCCTCGTCTGCTGCTCCTTGTTGTTGTTGTGATCTCTGTTGCCTGCTGTTCTTTTCTCTTTCGTCTTTCCTCTCACCCCAACCGGTCAAGGCAGATGGCTGCCCACTCTGAGTCTGGTTCTCCTATAGGTTTCTTCCGTTACAGGCAGTTTTTCCTCTCCACTGTTGCCTAGTGCTTGCTTAAGTGGGACTGTTGGGTTTTCTACAAATATTCTGTATATATTTTTATATTCTGTGTAAGGTCTTGTCCTATGGCCTGGTAGCTCAGTGGGATAAGCATCAGACTGGGACGCAGAAGGTGGCAGATTTTAATCCCAGCCCAGACCCTAGCCCATCCCCCATACCAGGTGTGTCCTTGAGCAAGACAGTCAGCACTAGCTCCTTGTATGTCGCTTTGGATAAAAGCGTTTGCAAAGTAAAGTCTTAGACCTTACACTGTAAAGTGCCTTGAGATGACTTATGTGATTTGGCACTATATAACTAAAGTTTAATTGAATACTTAATTCTTTTTGCACTGTAAATGGTGGTTTTTAAATCCATCTTGGCTCGGTTGTCAAGAAGCAAACAAGACTTTAAGACTATGACTGTATACATTTATACAGTATTTTTTATCATATACATATATATGTATATGATTCAGAATCTCAGTCCATCCAGCCCCCTTCACCCCAGATGAACCTCACCCACTTGCTGACTTCACTAAGCTCAGTACCACCTGCCATATCCATATCTTTTATAAAAGCTATAGAGCAAGTTGCAAACTTTTAATGTGAGCAGTAGTTTAAGAGTGAGGTCTGGAGTTGAAGGTGGGTTTGATGAGTTCAGGTCAGGACACAACTGTAATATTTACCGGAACCCATCCTTGTTTTATCATCCAGACTTAATCACTGGGATGCAAGATTAAAAACCTGCAGGATTAAAAAAACAAAAGGTGTGAATTTGTCACTTTTATGCTGAATACTGTATATTCAAACTGGTTAGAATTTAAATTATTTAAATGACTTATATCAACTTAAAAAACATTTGTCTGTAATACCCCTACATTTTTCTACCTGTATATTTTAAAAACCTGAATCTTTTTGTTGTAATTTGCTGGTGTAGTGTCCCAGTTTCTCCATGTGAAGTTCCACACCAGACCCCATTGTCATAATAACTTTTTCAACACACATTGAAGCTCACTATCATAACTAGTGCTGTATTTTTTTAAAGGCACTGATGAGAGGCCTCCTCCTCCTCTGACTGGGGACGTTTGACTCTGGTTTGCTGATAAATTGCAGCTGCTATTTGCTCCCCTCTCTGTGGGAAGGGACTGTGAATTCACTTCATTAAAATTCCACCGGGGAAGATGACACCTTTTATTTAAGGTCTCCCATTCTGTCCCTTCTCGTCTCTCTTTTCTGTGTTTCTCCCTCCCTCTCTCTGCCCTTTTTTTCTTTTTACACAGGGGATTGATGTGAATTTTAATTTGCAAGCACAATGTTACAGCGTATGTTTGTGAAATGAGGTCAAGGAGTGTAAGATGTTTTACAGGATCAATATGAGGGGATGTAATGTAATAAAGCAAAAATGCTGGACCTCTTGGGGCTTCAGATACATTCTTCCTATGGAAATATTAGCAACGATAGCATACTGACATAACCATGGTCTTTTCATTATTTGCCTCTTTTGTAAATGCAAAGTCTCATTAATCGACTTATTTTATTCAGCGAATATGAGGTCAGTCTGTCTGAAAGACTGAACCACACACAGAGAACAGCACAGAAAAGGATTTGGAGGGAAATAAGGGGCCAACCACCTGTTGTGTGTGTGTGTGTGTGAGCTGATGATTGAAACAGACATGCTCAGCTAAGCTTCAGAGAGCATCTGGCCAATTCACTTATTACTGACTTCATGAGGCTTTCAAGTCCTGCTTGACCTGTGGTAGCTCACAGTCAGCATGTGCAGTTCTCAGTGGCCTTGTCACTCATTAAATCTGATCCCAGCTTACTCTTTTCTTCCTGCTGTGACAATATAAAGCAGTTGGCTAGATATAATTACCAGGTACTCCACATTATGTACTTCTATCAAGTAGGACTACACTTTAAAAAGGGCAATTAGCAAACCCTGTTTGTGTAAAGCTGTCTAAAACCTGTGTTTTTGTACTAGAAACATTGCATACAAGGTGTTTTTCTAAGAGGCAAACTCTTTTAAAGAAACTTCCTGATCAAATACTAGTTAAACACATTCACACTTCAATGCATTTTATTCATATAGTGCCATATCACAACACAAGTCAACTCCAGGCACTTTACGGTGTAAAGTTTAAGACAGAATATAACTATACATAGAATTATACAGAAAACCCAACAGTCCCACTTGCACTCACTAAGCAATTATCTTAACCGCTTTCCCTGTTAAGGGTCATGGACCTGCTGCAGATCCTTTTCTGTTTGTTTTCCACTTTCTACCACACCCACCTACTCTCACCTTGAGCTCCTTGTTTAATCACTCCCTGCATCCCTCACCTTTCACTTCTGGCTCAATTGCTTTGTCTCCATTTGTTGCCACTGCTTGCCTCTAATCTGCATTGTTTTCACCTTGTTATTTTCACCAAGATTTATAGTCTTTTACACTTTTTCTAAGTTTTTTACACTTTGTTTACCATTAGCCACAAATTCTGACTCCAACTCTGATTACAATGCAGCCAAATATGAACCCCGCAGAGGAAAGCTGTACATGTACTTGGGTTAAATTAAAGTCTCAAGCTGCTTATGATTATTTTTTCTTTCCAGGATCATGACATATTTTATGAAAACAATTTGAATAGGACACACCTTGCCATTATAGGAAGGAAGCAGCTTTGAGCCACAGCCTGTCTTTACTCAGGAAGTCAGACTATTTCTGCAGGCTTTTAGATGAAGATTGCTGATTAAAAGCTTGGTTACTGGACTCCCCAGTGGTCACCAAGTTTGTGATTCGCAAAGCTATTTCTCTGACAGATGTAAAAGAGAACAAGCACCTGTGCCCAGCTTCCTCTCCACCTGCTAAGCTTGCTTCTCCTGTGGCAAACTCATCCACATCCCAGTCTGCACCCTCTACAGAGCAACACCTGCCTGTTCAGCCCCAGGGGGTAAGCGTCACTGCAGTTCAGAGGGAACTACTGTACGCTTTACTCCACTATATTTATTTGATTCAGCTTCACACTAATTACTTTGCAGATTCTCAATGCAAAATTCTTGTATTTTTTATTTTTAGGTAAGTACATTTAGAGTATGGACTTCAACTTGAGTGATGAATTTAACTGTACATTTTTTAAGACATGTACTTGCACTTTTGCTTGTGTATTTAGTTAGTGTGCTTCTAAAACCTTTGTTTCTCTGTTTGAGTTAAAGTTCTTCCTCAAGGCATTCCCTGTCCAGACATTGTACTCTTCCCCTCCTCAGAATTCAGCTGCAGTTTGCTGCTTTGTGCCTTTTTCTGTTTAATATGTGTAAGGTGTAGACGTTAGAAAAGAGAGGGTGGAACAAAAAAAACAAAACAGAACTGCCGTGAAAGATGAGATGAAAATAAAACATGATTCATTAAAGTGAAAACAAGGTAGAATCAAACTAAACACGCTCATAAAATGCTAATACTTTAAGGAGACTGTAATCTTATTTTCATTCTCGTCTTCGTGTGTATTCCAGGTGCTGTATTGATGGGAAACTTTATTACTTAGTTGGTGAAATGAGGAAAACTTTTCATCTTCAGTTCACAGCTGAGGTTCGTCTCTCTGGGCTTCGATTGCAATCACAGAGTGATTGTCTGACCAAGTTATGATGTGAATAGTAAGCACCGGCCTATACTTTTTATCATTGTTAACTACACTGTAGATTGACCTGGACAAAGATGGGCCAAAAAACATCCTGCGGGCTGCTGTTTGATCTTCACAGACAATAAACTAAAGTCCTGCTGGCAGCCCCTAGAGGCTGCAAACATCATTACACCCACTATACTACAGTGTTTGGCAGAGTTATTGTGATCACACCATTAGTGCCTAATGGTGGGTACCTTAAAAAAACTGTGATTTGTTTCCTGAGGCTGGTGCCACAGGGGTTATTAAAATAAAAGGATTGACATGGAACCATGAGTGTCCTTGTTGAAGTTGTCATATCTTTCATCTGACCAAAAAAAAACAAAAAAACACAGAAGCCAAATGTTTGTGGATTTCCTTCAAAATGAGGGAGAAAGATTTCTGGCAGATATAACAGCCCACCTCAGTTCTTCAGAGGAGGCTTAAACTGGACATAGAGAAGGGCACACTGCACTTTCCAAAACTTTTAGATAAAGGCAAAGAAAAAAAACTGCTTCAGAGCTGAGTTCCCAGAGAAGCTGATTGAAAACTTCCAAACCTGCTTTGAAGACTTGGGAAAACAAGTTCTTCTGTGCACTGAAAATCTATTACTTGTCAGAAATGTGACAGAATTTCCACCGGAAGCACAGACAATCTGCCCCTGGGTCAGTGTAGCTTCTCTGCAAAGTGAGTTGAATGAGCTCGAAGTCTGTCTCTGCAGGAATCTAACTGTGATTCTGTCACTTTCTGGACCAAAAAAAAAGACTGTCCTTACTTGATGCTCTTCACATCTTCACACTGTTTGCTTCAGCATACTGCTGAACACAGTAAAACACTCATACAGCAGCAGATTCACTAATGAACACTTACATCAGAGTCTTCACCTTTGTGTCTGATTTCAAGGACTTGGCTCCTGCTCATGTACAAAGTTTGGAGTTGAAACTTAAATATCACTCGTTCATAAACCCATAACGCCATAAGTAATCTGTTTCTAACTCAAACTACTCCAGTTTCTGACCAGTGCCTCAACTGATCACAAGTTATCACACTAATTCAACAATGCAGTTTTGCATTCATTGATCTCTTAAACTATCTAGTCTTCCTAGTGTTCTCCCTGCTGAGTCTGGTGTGAGGAAGAGTTAATCATATTCCCTTGGACTGCCACATAATGCCTTCTTGTGCAGCAGCCACTGAGAATTATGAGTACCCCCATTACGACTTGATGTAAAACCACCAGAAGGCCACGATAAGATTCCTCTCCCTATATAGTCTTTTTTTCGCACACACTCAATTACACTTGCACTCATTCTTCTTTCTTTTTGTGCTTCCTACAATCTATAATCTGAGTTTGCTAATGGGACATAGACAGTGTTGTATTTTGATTAGGTCTAATACGTATGACTGTGGTGGTAAAGTTCTTAGGCAAGATGATGTACTGTGTTGCAGGTCAGTGCTGGCACTAAATCTGCTCACAAGTCAGACATTAGTGTCTTGTTTTATTGGTTTACTAGCACATTTCAATCAAAATTACAAATCAGAACTGTCACTGTCAGGCTGCCCTGCATTTCAAACAGTTCCACCCAAGCTCACTCATAACATGAAATGAGCGTTCAGGACAAAGAAAAGTGCTAGAAGCTAACCTTGGCAGTTACTTTGGGGTCGCCGTGGCTCTTCTCCAAAAATGGACCTAATCAATCACAGTCAGGTCAGGCTCACTGATTATCAGTCTTCTTTATTTATTCAGTCTGTGTCATCTGTATAGGACACCTGGACACAAGAATACTTCCCGCTGAAGCATAGTGCTGTATCCACTGAGTTTCTTTGGCAAATTAATAAATTGGTATAGTGATACAATGTTCAAATGTCTCAGCTGAAATCAGATCCTCAAAAGACTGACTCTTACTAATATGTATCCTGTATTATGCGGTCCACATCAAAGTACACTATACCCATCCAGCAGGTCTGGGGCCAAAGGGGTGTCTAGTGGTGGTACAGGCCGTGATCGACCATCCTTGATCCCATCCAAGGAGAACTGATCAAATTTCAAGCTGACAGAAATCATAGACAATCATATAAAGGATATATCCTAAAATCAATAAAGATTATATCATACTTAACAATTAACTATTTAATTTTAAGGTGTATTCATATTTTTGTTGCGCTACAGTTGCAACAAACCACATATTAGCTGCCCCTGCCTTCCTAACACCCCGATTCACATACAAACATTAAAGTGGATGCCTTCAGTTTCAGCATGACACTGACTGGTTCGTCTAGATTTGCACCCACATTTACAGGTCCATCTTACCAACCTCCACAGCGAGGTTGTTCCCTGGGAAACAGGCCTTTTTAACATCGAACATTTTAACTTGCCACAGCAGTAAAATCACATATAAAATAAATTTCATTAACAATGGCTCAGTGTCCCTGTAAGTTCGTAAGTGAGGCAGCAATCCCAAAGCCCTAGCTCACATACTATGTCATTAATTACATTTCCTGCTTTGACATGACAAATGCCTGCTGTGAAAACACTGATTAAGAAAATGGAATATGTTAAGAGGACCTGGGAGATGTACATTCATGATGGTATATAAATGACATAAAATGTAGTTTTTGTTGGAATTAAAATTTTATGTAACATTGTTGAAACTGTTGTTCTTTGTTTAGGTCTATTTTGTTGTCATCGGGTGTGGTCACCGCATCACCTGTGTATGAAAACAGAGGAATACGGACAGCTGTAAGAAGAGTGGGCGACACATGAGCACATAGTAAATGACCCCACTGACCTGTCATTATTGGTTTTCTGTTTTGTTCGACTGCTTTAACAACAGAGTAGACTCTTCTTTAACTTAGAACCCTTTGTGACACCAGCCCACCTGTGTTAAAGTGTATCTGCAGATTTGACCTGATCTGAAATCAATCCTAGTCAAGGGTGTCTATGTTCACTGTCTGAATGAAAATGCATATCCTTGTTGTTTTGGCAAGTGTCTGCCAAGGTATAAGTTGTAAGCCTGACATGTTGGGATTATAACTTGTTCTGACAGATTTCTGCCTTTGGTAAAGACGTTCCTGTCAGTAGACCCTTAAGCACTAAACGACATTAGCAACACATTGAACAGATACCTCCAGGAAACACAGAGTAGACCCTGAGGCAGGATGGACAGTGAATGACCCCACTGGATCGGACAGACAAAGAGAAGGCGTTTGGACAAAACAGGGTGGTGGGATGAGTTATCATGCTCCTAGTCGCTGAATGCCAAGCATGTGATGTGGGTTTGCTACAACTTAGAAGTTCACTGATAAGAAATGAGAGGAAATAATGTCTCGTTTTAAAATGAAGAGACATTTTAGCATAGTTTTTATTTTGTAAAGCACATTTAGTCTCGTTTTTATTCGCCAACGATATTACATTATATATTTAGCTACAGTAATCGTCACATGAATAGCATTTACGCTTCGTCTCGTCTCGTTGTTGTCATGTGATAAAGGCTCGTTGACGACGATATTTCGTCATAATATTCGTCGACAAAAGCAACACTAATAGTGATGTTGAAACACACAACCCCACAACCATGAGTAACATCTGCAGGGACTGTGAAATGGTCTAGTCTGCTGATAGTATCAAGAGATGCTCCTTCTGCTCTGCCACCTGTTTGAGGCTACTTATTGTGACGCCTTTTGTCTGACATCAGTTTGTTGAACACTGGATGACAGAGACGAAAAGGTTACATTGAGTGTTTTAGGATTCTACCTCAGCTAATTTTATCTAATCCACAATTAGGTCTACTTGCTGATTGATAAATGTGGTACTTTTATATAGATTTATATACATTTACTACAGTATATATAAATGTCCCTCAATTTCATGAACTGCACAAAGTGAGATTCCTCTGATGTAAAACTGTCTCTGACAAAGCTGTTAATCCTCAACTATTACTATGCACTCTCTGGTGGCACTTGTAAAGGGGATTAGAGTCGCTGATGTGATTGGGCATTACTGAAGCATGCCCCAATGCTAATTCTGATTTACTCCAATTAATAATAATTGAATAATAAGCTCAATTTCAGTAAATGAGTTCCCACCATCTGTCCTTTGATTTGAACACTGTATTTACAATGCTAATATGAAATGCTCACTAAATTCCTAATTAAGTTTAAAAACTTTACCAAAAACACTATTTTATGCTAAAGCTGTCACTACTGGAAGCTATGTATTCTGTCAGTGTCTACAAAACGTTTTATGTTGATTTGTTTAATACCTATTAGTGCTTGTGTTTCCAAATATCCAAATGTTTTATATTCTGAGATTTGGGAGTTCTTCCATAATCATGCAAACTTGTGACCTTTTTTAAGATACATTTCCTGCAGTTGGTAGAAATCCTGAATTCATAAAGGGTTCTGTCTGCCTCTAAAAAGGGGAAATATGTTGCTTTATGGAAATTGAAGAAAACCATGGAAAAAGCAAACAATTCATCTGACTAAAAATATAAAACAACAGGCAGTCCTGATTCATTCTCTCTCTTCCCTTCTTTGACTATGTGACATTTTAAATAAATCCTGATGGTTGAGGTATTTTTGCCATTATGCCTTAGAACTACTAAAGCATATAAATAACATCATGAAAAAATCTGACCCCAGAGCTGCAATCAGCAACATTTTATATATGTCATATGTGTTCAGTTTATGATTTTCTCTAATTATATATGACTTTTCCTGAAGTCATTACCATTCTTTCTGAGTTCAGTCAGTGCTTGTGCCAAGCAGCAAAGCAAATTAACTTAAGCCAGCAACTCATAATATGAATTGCTCCACTTAGTGTGCTGTTTATTGCAATACTGTGGCTTCTTCAGGTCTCTGGATTTGAATGCATTCTTAGAAATGTTATTGTTTCCATAAAATAAATCCTATAGAAATCTGCATTACTTGACTTCTCCTTTATTCCTTATATTCATATGTAGAGTCTTACAGAGCTCCCAGATGGTGGCTATAGATGCTTTGAAGATGAGCAAAATAACATAATTTTTGAAGGACTTTTTTGTAAAAAGTCATGTTTGCCACACATCCAGTCAGTCTTTATGGTTTTATCTGGTTCTTAGTTGCATCATTGAGAACTGTTGCATTGCTGCGATGTAGAGCTTAGTGACAATTGCTGGGTATATTCACCAGGTTACTTGATTCACAGAAACCCATATTTGGATTGTGTACCTCCCAAATCCAGCCTTTAAATATGAGTGTGATATCAGAGATGCAGCAGCAGTGTGAGCTGATAGCACAAATAGAAAACAAGTGAGGAATTTGGACCACAGTTGTATTGTTGTACAGCGGTAACACCTGACACGATCCTTCTTATTCACAAAACTGCAAACAAACCATGATGCTAACATCAAAGGTGTATTATATCTCTTGCCTGCATGTGGTTGCAGCCTGCACATCCGGCACTTCTCAGCTGCTTTTGTGCATCCGCTGTTCTATTTGTTTTGTTACTTGGGAATACATTACATATTCACATTTCTGCGGCAAGAGAATCCTTTGAATATTAGCAAAGCATGGAGCTGTCTGACTTGATCAAATATTGCCCTTCAGTTGTTTCTTCATACAGGCCGGGGTTTTATTTCTGATTCACTTGCTTTTTTCAGCAAAGTAGCAGTAAGAGCAGTTCTTGGTTGAAAATTGCCTATATGTCCATTGGTCTACTTTCTGCTGCCTCAAAGGTTTGTTTTCCAAGCATCTGAGTAGAGAAGCATTTGAGAACATCACATTATGAATTGGATAAAAGTTGCAAAAGCTTCAAAGATTAACTACTGCATTTCACTTTTACAGTTTTAAAGTAAAAATCCATTATATGTTTTTTCTTCTTTTTATTGTCCCCATTTAATCCTGGAGAACAGAGAAAGTGCAGCAACAATGAAGACATCGATTTCTTGGTTGGTTTTTCAGATTGTATAGATCATCAACATCTTGTAACTGCAAATCACCAGCATCAGCTATTAGTAACAGTTTAATCAGTTCTGTTATAACAGACGTAGGGTTAAGTAAGCTAAGTAATTTTAAGACCAAGCATCTTTCCACCACTGTCACCTATTGTTTGCTCAAGTGTGACTGTTGGATTTTCTACAATGTTCCCTATATATTTAATGTATATGTGTATTCTATGTAAGGTCTTGAACCTTACACTGTAAAGTGCCTTGAGATGACTTATGATGTGATTTGGTTGAATTGAAGTTCCTCAAGCTGTCTGTGAGACAGTTCTACAATATAGGAAGTGCAGTTTTTCTGCACTGAATGTTTAGTCTTGAGCTTAAGTGCACATTAATACACCCCCAGGTATCAGGCAGATGTGTCCCACATTTGAAAAATGACAGCTACAGGACACTTAACCCCCTCCTTGATGTACACGCTTCCCAATACTAAATGTATCCTCAAGTAGTCAGCAATGTAGCTACAAGCCTATTTCATGACTGACAGTAATCAACTAGCAGTTTCTGCATGTCAGGAGAAAATATCTATTATAATATGAGGAAATCAGAAATTGTGACCAAATAAAAATTTTTTATGAACATAAAGAAAATGTTATTTATTCCCTTATTTGACATACTGCAAAACTACTGATAGTGAATGCAACAGTAAAATGTTCGCTGACTATTTTTATTTGCCATAATATCACACAATATTCACTTGTAGTACCTACAACATCATTATACATTTTTGTGTTGTGTTAGACACAATTTTAACAAAACTAAAAAACAAACAATTTAAGATCCAGGATGTTTGTTAACTTTTAACCAAAACCATAACAGTTCTCACTCTAAACCGAACCACAGATAGGTGTCAGGAAACCAAACCTAAAACTCCGTTGGGATGTAAAAATATCAGCTCCTTGTCCTCAAATCCACCTCAGGCTCCAAATATGCATATTAGCAGAATGGATGAGCACAGTCATAGTAGAAGATCTGTCTTTGAAACTGTGAATCAATTTGAAACAGTCAACTTTGTTTCCAGCCAATTTGCCCTTTTCTCCTTTTCTGTTCCCTCCATTTCCTCTCACCATCCATCTATTACTGCAGGCCTCTGATGCAGACTATTTAAACGCAACTAACATATTTTTATCCCACATTAGGGGGTTTGTGCCTCAGATGGGTAACTGTGAAGTCTTGTTAGTGCCTGACCCTCGGGGAGGCTCGCACAGGTGGGAAGCCATCACCACGAATCTGTGGCAACAACATCAAGCGTATAGCTGCGTGCCTGCATTCAATTTACATCTGCTCCCTGTTACTCTCCAAGCACAAGAACATAATGAGCACAAACAACTCAGAGGAAAATGAGATAAATGAGGGCTATAATTGTGTTTGGAATTGCAATTACCTTTATCACAGCCTTTTGTCGCAGGGATTTAGTGTATCCAGATGTGCAAATGGGAAAAACTGCCATTGTTAGAGTGGATCAGCCGTAGTCTGAGCTTCCAGCTCTATTGACTTCTAATTACTGATTTTTTATTGGCCTATCATCACTGGTGGTGAGAAAAAAACAATCAGTCTTAGGATGATTCATTTAGTCTCGAGGTTAAGTAAAGCACTGACCACAGCAGTCGCACAGTGGGGGGTATGTTTTTTTTTTTTTCTAGTTTATTTACCTGCAGTGCAAGAGGACATATTTTACTAAGGTAAAGGTACTAAAGTATTCCGAATATCATTAAAGTGCCAAAATACTTGTTATGTAGAGTGTCCCATTTTAAAATATGTGACAGTTTCTATTATTGCAGTAATTGTTGATGCATTACTGTTCATCATCACTTTGAAATGACCCAACATTCATCTGCACAGTCTTTTCTTACGACTCGTTTATTAGATTCACAGTTAAACTAACTCTGCAAAATAATTAGTCAGTAAACTTTTAACTTAACATAATAATTCTCTGATAAAGGGGTGCTTCACTAATTATACTCATCTTTCTGCCTACTAAAGTCTGAAAAAAGAGAGTTTTATGATATGGAAATATGCATTTCAGAATCTTGACCCACACTAATAACGAATAAACAGAATATTCTCACAACTGTTGCATTGATTTTCACCATTTTGTTTCAAATGATGTGTTCCACATGATTCAAAATAAATTTTATTGAATGGCATGAGTGTCTGCTCCAGTCAGATACCAAGAGTATCAGCAAAGAGCCGTGGATGAGGGAAGCTGGGTTTGTCTGTCTCTTTACAGATTTTTTCAACAGCTGTTTTCCATTGATCTGTAATTTATTAAAGGTACAAACCCTCTTTGAATGAATGCACCACTGGAGCAACAATAGAACACTGAAATAATTGTAAATACAATTAGATTTATGCACAGGAGAACATCTTTTTCAAGTGTACACAATGATTGTACACATCTTCAACTGCACTTGAGGTGGGATCCCTGTTCCAGGACAAACAGACATAAAAGAAATAGTATTGTAGCAGTGTAATTGCAAAGTGACACAAATACACCATTCAACACAGAATCACAAATCAAGCCTAAGCCATTTTTAACCTGTGGCAAACCCAATAGTGCAAGTAAAAAGTCCCCTGTAGACTGCTTCTAAAAAGCAAATGGAAAACTGTTGACAAGCTTCAGCAACAAACATTTGCATTTTTACTTTTGGTATTTATTTTTTTTTACCACAAAGTCCATATTTAACCATAACCATGTCAGTGTATTGTATAATATTTGGGGAGGCGTTATTTGCTGCAAAACAGCAACATTTCCACGCAGCCACCAATGACAGGAATCAGGAACTTGATAGGCCGAACACACAACTCCAGTTGTCCCTGACGCCCACAGTCAATCATCAAGGCGCTGTTAGCAACTATTAAAATGTGAGCTAATTGCTCTTGTTGTAGTCACGGTGACGCGATGCCATAATAAATCTGTCCTGTATCTGTAATAATCATCATGTATTTTATTATTAGTAGTATTAACATGACAGATCAACTCTGCTTTTACATTGTTTTATTTCTACTTTTCTATTTTATACATTTTTATGTCTCTTTGTTGTATTGTTCTACTGTAAAGTAAATGTGTTGCAATCTGGGGTGTGCTGCAGTCCAAACACATAAACACTGTTTACAAAACCTCTCATACCTGAAATAGAGTTAGATCTCCAGGGCTGTTTATGAATCTACGGGTCATTTCACAGGTTGCTGAATTACTCTGTGTTTTGTAAGTTCTGGGATCACTACACACTTGTGCGGTAGAGAGAGAAAAAAAAATCAAACAATGAAAGTCTCCATGCAGCGGAAGCACTGAATCTGCTGATCCCTGGGTGGAGACAGATAAGACAGGATGGATTGTGTTCTGTTCTGTGCTTACATCTATTTCATGTAGGTCCCGGAAGAGGGATCCCTCCTCAGTTCTTCTTCTTCATGTTTAGTCCATTTTGTGTGAGGGCAGACGTTTCTGTTCTAACATCTAAGAGCTGGAGAGCATCATATGCAACACAGATTGTAAAATCCCTTGAGATAAATTTGTGACAATAAGCCACATAAATAGAATTCAATGTGATTTTCCACTATAATGTGAAATATCACGTTCTACAATTAAGAAGTTAACAAATCATGTTACATCTTAAGTGACAGATTTAATTAAGTTAATGTAAACTGACATGAATTGGTGATGTTATGATATCCTATAGTAAAGTATAATCATGACTCTCCAAAGTCTCCATTTTAAATGTACTGACAAAATCAATTCATGACAAAATAAGTATAAGATATATATATTTAATTGGCAAATTACAGAAATATGAGCATAAACAAAGTCAGGTTGCTTTTCACTGCTTTGCTTTATTGTGTCTCCATAACAGTTCATCTTTGTTGCCGTTTCACGTGATAATTGGGTGACCATTTGTTCTGCATCAACAAACAGCCCTCGTCTAGCTCTTCCATGCTAAAACTGAAAACATATAATGCACTTGAATCAAAACACAGCCTAATTAAAGAAGGTATAATTTTCACAGTGAGCAGTGAAACCTTTCATCAAGATGCTTTTAAATTTCATAATAAAAAAAAAAATCGTGCTCCTTTTGGAAGCATTCAAAGACACTGCGTGGAATTCAGTTGAAAAAGAAACACGTATTAACTCTTCATGTATTAAAAAAGCAACGAAAGTGCAACAAGAATAATGTTGACATCCACAGTCAGAACTGTATGGTGCTCAGTAGAGTCCCCCTTACAAGCGCTAACACACCCTACTGAGAGTTGACCCATATCATTAAGGCGGCACCGGGAGTAAGGGGAAGGATTCTCCAGAGATCACAATTCCACTAACAGGGAGCCAGAGAGGACCTTTCTGGGTTTTTAATAGAGAGCCTCCTTTTACTCCACACGCACAGACACACACACACACACACACACACACACACACACACACACACACACACACACACCTCCATGATTAAAGCTTTCTGGGAGACTGTTTCATCTTACTGTGCCTTTCGAGAGATAGGAAGAACAAGAGTACAAGTCTGAAGATATCTTTATGTGTGGGGTCTGTGTGAAATGTGTGTGCATTTCTGTGTGTGTGTGTGTGTGTGTGTGTGTGTGTGTGCCCGTTTTCCTGACGGCCCTGAGCTAGCTCCTCACCAGAGTATGAGTTTCACACACATTTCATTTCCTGCAGTCAGCATCAATTCAAACCCTCCAAGGAATTAACTCTATCTACCTGCTTGTCGTTTTCTCCTGTCGCTCCAGGAGCACATTTCACACACACACACACACACACACACACACACACACACACACACCTTTCCTTGAAAGACTTAAGTCTCAGAAGAGAGGGGAGAACTCACAGTGATGGATGGTGTGCACACTTGCCACACAACGCTATAGTATTAATGCATTATTGATTAACGCCTGTCACTGGCCTCCCACTATATTTAAGTAGCCGCACATGATCTTGCCCAGCACCATCTCCATCTCCATGCTATCATTAGCAACTGACACTAATTTCCCCCTGAAGGGGCCATGACACGATGTTAAAAATAGTTCCATCTACGGGAGTTTGGATACTGGAGTATTTTTAGGCTGAGGCTGCTGATTCAGCTAAAAGCCCTGCTGATGTTTTGAATTTTTGTTTTCATTTTATTTTTTTATATGATTTATTTTTTCCATATTATTTTCTGTAATGTTATCATTTCTGCTATGACAGTCAGTTGATCTCAACAGTGGTTTCTCCACTGCACCTTTGGTGCAATTTGCAAACTGTAACTGCAGCGTAACTGTATTTCTGAACCATAATGTTTTTGTCTATTTGCATTTTATTTTCATTTTCTGTAATATATTTCAGTGTATCTCTTTTATTCTGGATTTTATTGCTCATGGTTTATGAATGTCATTCTAATGCCTTTTTGCCAACGTAAAGCCAAAGGCTGAATTCCCTATGTGTTTGAATCTTAGTGTTTGTCACAATCTTTGTGAAAGATGTCTGAACCTCACCTCACATTCGTGCACCTGCACCATTCAGAGCCTGCTGCTCACTCTGTGTGCATCCCAATCCCCGGTTTGCATCCAGTTTGCTTGCTGTTGCTTATTTAAATCAATCACAGGTATATGTCATTCCTTTATTTATTATTGCTTTGTTTATACCCCGACTGAAAAGTCTGCACGTGATTTTCACTAAGGATGGGAAGATATTGATATTGATACACTAACATGCGTGGGTCCGTTCAGCAGTGAATAAATGCAGTTTCGGAAAGAAATCCGATTCATCAGTTATTACATGACTGACCATGTACAAACTTACTGTTTGGCAAGATTACGGGTTTACAAGAGAGATGAGGAGCTTGATGAATTGATGCAATTTACATACAGGTTTCAGTCACGCAAGTACGGGTCAAGGGGAGCAACTCTGTACAAGAGCTGGTATTAGCAGCAGGTAAGTATGAAGGTTGTTTTGATCCCTAGCTGTATTTCTGGTTTTATTTTGAAAGTTGCAGTCATTTCCTGTCTGGTCATGCCTTCATTACCGTTTTCTTTACTCTAATCAGTCTAATTGTCTCCACCTGTGCCTCCCTCTACTTAAGCAGCACCTCCAGCACTTTCCCTCTAACACATCACCTGCTCTCTGTCCCTAAATGAAAACTACCTGCCTGAATTCTGCTTTGGCGCGATTCTGCTGTTTTTTTTTTGGCCTGCCAGTTTTTGGTTTTTTAGATCTGCTACATGCCTCTGGCCCTGTTCTGTGACTGACTGTCTTCTGGACTGAGAATTTCTGCATTACAGATTTGGATCTTCTCATTTTTGTTCTCTGTGTTTCTGTGTGAAGAGGATTGTTCGGATTTCAGGATTCCTTGATTCCCTGGGTTGAAGCAGAATTTGTGACTGCCAGTATTAGAAGTTGTTGTCGGTGTCTGCCTGTGTTGTGCTTTTGCATTCACTCTTTCCATCATAGTGGCAGATGAAGACATTGGAGCTTGCAGCTTTTTTGTCTAACACCCACCATCTTGTGCTTATATCCCCGCATCTTATTCCTGTCTCTGACTGTCCTGCTTCACCTGCTTCACCACTGCAGCAACCTGTACGTTCTAGAAAATCATGAATTACA
The DNA here is from genome assembly GCA_034779795.1 of Ctenopoma multispine. NCBI lineage: Eukaryota > Metazoa > Chordata > Actinopteri > Anabantiformes > Anabantidae > Ctenopoma > Ctenopoma multispine. The sequence goes on along the minus strand of JAUYWH010000012.1, from coordinate 26,409,763 downwards.
TGAGAAACGTGAGGAAGAATCTATTAAATCATTCCATTTCTGTTTCCAGCCTAGCCTGCGCATCTTCCTCAGAACCTATCCGCACGCCACCTATCAGTCGGACTTTAGTCTCCGGTGTTGAATCCCCACTGTTTCATCAGAACTACACACTTGCCTCCATTTCTCTTGAGCCTTATTAAATATCTTAAACCTAACATATCTAAATGTACCTTGTTGTCCGCGCCCTCAATAGATACATAGCTCAACACCTTACACAGCTTTGTACAGATAATTTCTGTCATCACTTATGTATGCCCAGCTGTCCACAACTGATGGAGTGATACAGCCTCGCTTTTAAATCAAGTCTGTCCAAAATCAGACGAAAACTGGAACCAAAAGAAAGTGCTTCGTAGACATCTAAGTCAGTTTTCACCGTGTATTTCTTTAATTCATACAGTTTGTGCCGTGACTGTCTGTGTATTTCTCGCAGCGCTGTCAGTCACCTCCCCAAACATGGCTTTAAAAAAGAACATGTGAACAATACTTCTAAAATGGATAAACGGGTACACTGCAAAAAAAAAAAAAGTTGAGAAAAATAAAGAAATTGAAGGCAATATGATGCAATAGATTTTTAAGTTTTCTTAACTTTTACAAGCTGTTGTTGACTTAACTGAAGTTTTCAAGTTCAAGTTCAAGTTGCCAGAAGTTCTGCCAACTTGGATTTGATGAGCCTGGTTCTGCTGGAGGTTTCTTCAGTTTTTCCTCTCCACTGTCGCCTAGTGCTTGCTCAAATGGGACTGTTGGGTTTTCTATAAAGTTCTGTACTTACTTATATTCTGTAAAGTCTTAAACCTTACAGTGTAAAGTCCCTCAAGATGACTTTTATTGTGATTTAGCACTATATAAATAAAACTGTATTGAACTGAATTGAATAGAATGATTCAGTTTATTAGTTTGTGTCGATGTTCATTAGGGGCCAAGGAGTGAAAAAGATATTATAGAAATCGATAAGATATAGATTTATTCCATCTATTCTACACTCTGTGACCAGTAAGGTTTCCCCTGTACAGAGTAATATGTGGCATCGTGTTCTTGATAGCTGCCACAATACGGTCAAGTTCTTCATCAGTCATTTTAGAGTTGATGTAACTGACAAGCTGCTTTCAGCCAGACAGCTCTGAACATTCTTTCTAGATGCTCCAAGATGATGAGCCATCTTAAGGTATCTAGGAGTATCGACATGTCCATGTCTCATTCCAAGAGTCATGGACTTGTCAACATCAAGTTTGAGTCAATGGGAGTGTGATTGATGAGGCCTGACAATGTGTTGTCACACGTTTCAGGTGCATCATTCCAGAAACATCAAGGTTTATTATAGTAAAAGGTCTCAAATGTATGGTCTAAGAATAGGTAAGTGAGTAAATTACAGATCTAACATGGCCTACCTGGGGATGTAGAGGCTGATATGCCATCCAACGTACTGTCAGGTTTACTTATCTAGTCACAACCTTTCTTCTTGACTCAAGAAAGTGTAGTTAAAAGCTGATTTTATCCTCTCAGATTTCCTGTTGATTGTTCATGTTTTTTTTATTTAGTTTGTCAGTAATGTTTCACCAAAGCAAAATAAAAAACATTATGTTCTATTTTACATTACCAGTGTTTTTGGGTGGGGATTTCAAACAAAAAAAGCAACAAGCATTAATGTCACCACAAGATCTGCCTGATATTATAATGCAGTTATATTTAAGCTTAGACTGGTGACCATTTCGTTCATCAGTCAGCAATAGATTAAAGAAGATTTTCTACTAAAAAACAATATTCAGAATTCAAAGAACTGCTTATAGTTTAGTACTGTCAGTACTTTTACTAAGACTTTTATTTTAGTCTAATGGACAATTGGAGATTGTTTAAAACTGCACCAGGATAAACTATACCATATAACCATAAAATGCTAGTCAATTTCTATTCTTTTTTTGTTTTTTACTTTCTATGTGGAATAAACATGTGAGTGCAGTGATGTGTTTCACTTGTTTTTCATGGTTTTTGAATAGTTTTTAGACAGTGGACCTCTGCAGCACAGACAATTAAGGTAAATGAGGTTCAACATCGTAAGATGAGGCAATTCCCATTGTTGCTTTTTGTGTCTGTATAGGAGTAGTTGAAAATGGTAAAAATATAAAATATGACATTGCATTGCAGTGCATTATACAGCTTACAGACAGTAGCATAAAATAAACTCTAGTTGAGCAAGTATGAGCAGCTAAATTGTACAGAATTGTCCAGCATACTTGAGTAAACGTACTTATATTAATATCTTATTAGAACTGTTCTATGCCAGTTCTTATAAACAGGTTTCGTGTGATAAATACCATATAGACAAATAACTGTCTGCAGTACAAGTTCATCTGAGTGTGTGATATCCAGATAGCCATGTCATTTAAATCAAGAAAAAATAAGCTAATGGGCGAAGAAAGGCAACAAAATGTGTTACAAATTCATACTAAACAGCCATTTTACACAAGACAAGTGAGAAAATTACATAAACTCAGAACAGTTATTGTGCATAAGAAATGATTTTTACTTGTATTCACCAACACAATTCACACGTTTGGGGGAATAACTATGGATGTTGGTGAAGCGGAAATAGAAATCACAGTTAAATCTTTGAGAAAACATTTCAACATTTAATTGTGAAGTAAAACTGACAGTAACCTTCCAGTGTCGCAGTTTGATTGACATGCATCAGCCCACGTACTTTAAATCTGCAGGATTTGGAGCCTGACTATCTGAATGCTGAACAAGATTTGATTAAAATTGAAATAGAAAGAAGGACTGTGGTTATACCCCTTCACTTTCTCCACACACACACACACACACACACACACACATACATGTGTGTAAACTACTTTACAAATTCAGAAATGTAAGTTCTGCTGGAAATCATGGATGCCACTCTGGGAGCTTCTGATACAGGCAACATTATCAACTATGTCTTGGTGGCATGCACACGCATACACATGCTTCTGTATCTTCCCTCCTGCTGCTACAAACACACCACAATCCCATTTGCTTTCTCCCTTCAGGAGAGGGGATAAATCAGCTGGTTTGAACCTGGCAGTGTTGGTCCTAGAGTTTTCCCTCTTGTCCTGTTCTACTTCCAGCTCACAGTCTGTGTTCATAATGGAAACTCCAGCTCGAATGTATTCTTTCTCTCTGCATGCTCAAACATCCGACTCTGATTCTGGGAAATGAAATGTCGCCACTGAAGCAGCAAACTTTATGAGAAGTGGAGTTCCTTCAAACAGAACCTAAAGCCTATTGTGGGTTGACCTTTGAGTTGAGCCACTGTACTCTTTTCCGCTCTTCTGATTGAGCTTCCAGTTTATTCAAATCTTGAGAAGTTTATAAAGTCAGTGCCTCAAAAGCAGTATTTAGCTTGTTGATGTAAATATCATAATACATAGATTACATTTCTTTACATGATAAAATAACAGTCCAAAAAGTATAAATGTTAAATTACTAAACATGATATTTTTTTAATTATCTGCATTTGATGGTGGACTAGAAAACTGAAGACTGAATGGGACTTTATTTCACAGTGCCATACTGAGTAGTGGTTTAGGTTCATTTTCACACAGAGTCTAGGCCATTCTAACACGTGGATATGTTTTGTTGTAAACCATTCCATTGTTGCCCTGGCTTTATGTTTAGGGTCGTTGTCCTGCTGGAAGGTGAA
>JAUYWH010000012.1:26357542-26404335 GCA_034779795.1 Ctenopoma multispine | reverse complement strand
GTGGAATTCCAATAGAATTGATTCATGTTTGTGGTTGTAATGTGACAAAATGTGGAAAAGTTCAAGGGGGCCGGATAGTTTCGCAAGCCACTGTACATGACTCAGTAAGATTGGGTCAAAGTTTGGAGCCCAGTTCCTCATAATCAGATAAATCTTTACAAACCCTCCATTCCATCACTATGTATACTTTTTTGAGTGAGGCTCCCTCTTCTATCCAATCAGAATAGACCAGTTATTTTTTCTTGACTAGTAAGTTTTGGAGAATTCTAACAACTCATACCTTAAAAACTGAGCAGAGAGCTGATTAGACTGATTTTACATCCCATGCAACCCCTAGCTTGATTCCAAAAAGGAGTTTCATATTATAACTTTATGAAGACAACATACACATTTACCTAAGAATCACTAAGCAATCCAAGGGATGTGTCAAAATCCCCTAAATGAACTAGTAATGAGATGTTTTGATGTAGAAGAAGAATTAACAGTCAGTGAACAGCGGTACTCACATATGCTAAAGACCATGAAGCAAGTGAGAAATCTACAAGTAGCCATGGATGCAGACCTACATTTTACAAGCTAAAATATTATTACAAAATCAGCAGGATTAAGAGAAAAGCGTCCTTATATCTATTTCCTGTCAATGCTGTTTATGTTGTATGTAAGGCACTCTGAATCACCTTACTATACAAATAATCATTTAAATTCACAACCTGAACCAGATCCTGATTAATACAATTATTTGCATGCAGCAAACAGAGAATATATTGAGTTACTGTTTACAATATGTCTTCTATTTTCTTCCTTCCTTACTATGTATTGTCACCTCCATCACTTGAGCCTAGTGCAAGTTCCCAATGATTCTTCCATTGAGTCACTGAGCACATAACCAAATGCATGCGTAGTATCACACTAATGCTTTGTATTACGCACCTACGCTTTTTCTCTCTTACTAAAGCCTATATTGATGGAAGCCCTGTCAAATATTATCAGGAGAAGTTGAGTGTGGAGGCTCTCACTCAAAGCAGGCTTTCACCCTGATCATGTGCTGAGGGTCTCGATGGATTTTAGAGACACTTTAAAGCAAGCCTCACATCTATATACAGACAGAGACGGAGCAGCAACATTAAACACTATTTTTCACATGAAACGAAATGAAAATATTATTCTTTTTAAGTGCTTTTCTTTCTCTTCAGCATGTGATTTTAATGAGGTTAGGGTACTTTCAAAGTGCCGTGAAACCTATAGAAACATGCCTGTGAAACTGTAAAAGAACCAAAGACAGTTTGTTGTAGAGTTTCATCAGAGCCCATAATTATCATGAACTTTGTTTCGCTCTTATGCACAACAATAGTATACTGTATTACTGTGTACTGTATTTGTACTGTAACAGCATATTCATTTGGAATTTTTTTCCTCATGATGATGCCATCATGACTTGCATTGAAAAAAAAAAGTAATTTAAGCCAGCGATCTTCTTTGTGTGTCTATAAACAGAACGTAGAGAAAACTTGACGCACACACCTCCTGATGGTTTTAATGATGTGGTGAACATGGATAAAATGTAATACTGGTCATGACTGACAGGTGTCAGAATACACAGTGCATCTTAGCTTGCTATTTGGGTCACTATTATCATCATCTGAACTGAAAAATGTTTTGTTTTTTTCTGAAGCACAGAAATATTTTAAAACGGAGAAGACAGGGAGATGTTTAACATTCATATACATGTACTTGTCAAACTAGAAACGCTGAAAATGGGAGAAGTCTCCCTTTAACTGTGGCAGATCACTGTGAGTGGAGTTGAAGATACATTTTTTTATCATTTCCACTAGTTTAATCTATGTTTTGGAGCAAATGTAACAAGGCTATGTCCAATGGCAAAATGTTCATCTTCACTTGATCTTTTCCCACAGATAACCACCACCGATCATGTCTTTGCTTGTTTGATGCCCAAGGTGGATTTCCTGTTGTGTATGAAGACAGGGCAGAACAAATCCACTTAGGTGAACTTTCAATCACCATTTTATACTTAAGTGACCAAATTGGCCAGTGTTATGATGCTGTTAATTTCCACAGCCTCACATTCTCATGAAAATACCTTAAAATAAACAGCTTTCTTCCGTAGGGATATTGAACGGCAAGACATCAAAGCAGTGTGATGCATTGAAGGTGAGCGTGCTCCACACATTAAATAATACAGCTATGAAGATCAAAATTTAATGCATCTCCTACTCATCAACACTCATTTGTGATTTAAAGCACTTCTCCAGGAATAAAAACAGCCTAATTTGAGAATGAAGAGCGTGCACAGATTGCCTGAAAGAAGACAGAGTAGGTTTGAACTGTTTTGTTTTTTTTGTAGCAGAACAAAGGTAAGATATTCCAAATCTATTTTAGTGTCTCTTTGAAATAAATTAAGGTTTATTGATGCAGAACTTTTTTGCCCTCCATATCAGTGCTTTTTTGATCTTACATGAAGGAGTTATCTCCCCCAGTCCTGGCTCTGCTCCCTTTTTTATGCGGGAAAATTAACAAGTATATCAAACACACAAAGAGCTCATCATCGCAACGGTTTCAGCCATGCTAATGCTGTAATCCAATTAGCAAGGTCATGTTTATAGATAATGTGCACCCATTGTAGACTTTTAAACCATGTCAGTCTGCAAATACATGCAGAATAAGAAGAGTATGAAGATAATATCAACATTCTCATAAAACAATATTTTGGCCCCATGTCGCTGTACAACTCTGGGAATATTTTATGATTCAAAGAACTCCACGCTCAAGTGTTGTCTGTTGGGTTCATCTTTAGGTTAGAACATTCTTATAGACGCAGGGAGAGGTCCAGGTAGTGTAGCTGCTGTTCTCAGTCTGCCGTGTCATTACCTGTGACCGACTTCATGCTTGCATGTGTGGATAGCAGAACAAGTTGAAAACACAATACTGGTAGAATACAGTCATGCTCAGCATTTCATGTAAAGCAGTATGATGCCACAGTGGCCAGATAAATACTACATAAATAATTCTGCTACAGAATCACTTCAGAGACACAAAGTCTACCTTTTGGAGACGCCCAGACATATCCTACGCCTTCTGGTGCTGTGGAATGACAGGAAGAGAGCTAGTAACGCCAGAGACGCCATCATGAGAGTTAGGCTGAGCTAACGCAGGTCTGTGAGGAAGAACAACTCAAAATTCCTTGTGGACGTTGTGGAGATCTAATCCACAGCTATAGTAAATCCTTGCTTGAGGTTATTGCTGCCAAAGGTGGTTATTAAAAAACAACTTTGTGTGTTTAATGGTGTGTTCAACAAAGACATGAAAGATCTTGACTGTTTGTGTTTTATCAGCTTAGATATATTGTGGTATATATTTAGGTATATTGTTGATATATATGCAGAAAACCAAGAAATTTAAAACTTTTTCTTGCAAGTGTTTCTTGCATTTACTCAGAGATAAATGTAAAAAAAATCTGGATTCAAATCAGGTTTGTTCTCTTGGAGTCTATCGTTAATTGCCTCAAGGACTTAACATGGGTTCTTTATCCGATGAATCTCTCCAACAGAGATAGTGATGTCCTCTTTTTGGAAAAATACACTTAATAAAATACACATAACCAAATTCTTTTTACATTTCACATAGCAATGAATCATTAATAGTGCAGTTTTTTAAAGATTATTAATATTTTTGCCTTAATTTTCCAAAGTACAGTGTAGAGTGACAGGAAATCAGGCTACATAGAGAAGGGGTATGACATATAACATATGTCCACTGGGCCAAGACTTGAACCATGGATGATATAGTTATGTGGTACATGTATTTCTGCAATATTAATGTATTTGCTCATCATAAAACACAAGCTACCTGACAAATATTTGTCACCGTGGACCATCTCTGCATCTTTCATTGTTTGATAAGAGTTTAGCTATTACTGAAATATTACATAAAGGCAGACATACACACTGTAAATTTCCCCTTCACACATACAGTATACCATCCAAAGCTATGCAGGTATTTTAGATGTGTTCAAAGAAGGAGATGACTGTTTGATAGTGGTGCACTGCAGAGTAGCATGAGACAAATGACACAAAGCCAGTAAAGGAAATACAATTCATTTGCCCATGTTTATTGACAGTAGGCTAATGTATATGCAACATATTGAGACACCTGCTGAGCCACTGCTGCAGGGTAGGGGTCATAAATTATAGACTGAAACACAGTGTTATACATATGACAAGACTACACCTAACAACAGAGGATGAAGTAAGAGAGACTGTGTGTAAGAGACACACATACTCATGAAACTGTGTCAGTGACATGTTTTACAAGCTCAAGATGACGTTGACTCATTGCAACCAGACATCTTGTTATTTCCAAATACAAAACTACAAAAATATATTTTAGAATTTTTTTTTTTTTTATTTGCTTGCAAAGTTTTATCTTTCATATGCTACAAAACGTCTGCTGCATGAGTAGCCTGTTTATCAGATGACCTACATCTTCATTATTTACTAATTAACAACTTCTAAAGAACCAATTGTATGTTTCTATGTATAATAGCTACGCCTGACACTAACGAAACACCTATTGTATATTGCAATAAGCCTGACCCAATGTTGTTTCTCATAGCTATTTGACCACTGTCTGTGATCCTTCATGTTGTTGCCATTTGGTTGGACTTTCTTTCCTCTAAATTGATTGTGGATCATATATGTACACAGTGTGTGGTGCCTCTGTAGTGTTACAGTTATAGTGAAATCAGTTGTCTTTTTGGTTGGAAGCATGTTATGAAGCACATCACCTTTGGTGCCATATCTGTCTGTTTGGTCTTATGTGGTCTTATACTGTTTTTAGGTTGTTCTTTGTGGAAATGCTAAATATCTGCATGGATTTGGTTTCAGATTACATAAGTCAGTGCTCCTCAACAGCCAGGCTGCCACTCTGTGTTGGCCCCACGTAATACTGGCACATCAAACCACATTTATTGTCTGCTTGTCACCTAGGTGAGTTACATAGTACAAAACCTTTTTTGTTAGAAAGAATAGAGTCGCTGGAAATGTAAACTGGAAATAAAGGATACAAAATATTGTAAATGTTGTGATTTATGGTTTGTCAAAGATCCATTAAAGTCTCAGCTAAATCCAGGAACATAATAAAAGGATTTAAAGCCTGATTATTACTCTGACTTGGCAAAGAAGGGTTGTGACGGACTGAGTAGGCAGGAAAGAGGAAACAGGTAGATTTTCAATTTACAGCCTCCTCTGCCATAGAGGAGGGTCAACTTAACTAAACTTAACTCAGGCTAAATTAACTTAGCAGAACTGCTTTAACTGAATAGACCAACTAACCTCTGCTGGCTTTAGATTTCATCAATACAAGCCTTGATACATGCTTCACAAAATAACTTCTGGATTCCTTGGCACAATCTTTCGAAGCTCTGGTGCAGCAGGTCCCATTGCTACTCATAAATTGATAAGTAAGTAATACAGGCAAAACTAATGTGAATATTAAAAGAAACCAAATCTGTTTTTTCTATAATTCGCTAACACAAACTTAGGTGTTTAAGGTTAACATGATTTTTAAAAAATCATCAAGGTGTTCAATGTACGAGGGTTAGCAACACTTAAGGCAACAGAATAGTCTTGTGAATTTCCCCATGGGGATGAATAAAATATCTATCTATCTGCACTGCACTTTCATTTCTTACCTCTAACTGACCCGCAGACCAACCAGTAGTTTTAAAACTTCATAATGACAGAAGCATTCATAATTGCCTTCAGCTGTGTGTGTAATGTGTGATACTCTAAATGAGTTTCTAAACATTTGTTCCTTATTCAAAGAGAAAACATTTAAGGAGGATGAAAGCTGAGGAAGAAAAGCAAAGAGAAAGCATAAGAAACAGCAAAAGCTGCAAAGAAAAAAGCAGCAGCAGAAGAAACGGTAAAAATGTTGAGAGAGGCGGAATCAGACGTGAAGAATATGAAAGAGGGATACCAGAGCACTGCAATAAAACAACTTCAATAAAGATATATGAACAGAAGGAGGGTTCCACTCAAATTATCACAGCAGCCGATGACTATTACAGAATTTGACACAAGTAAGGCTCATGCCACCAATGGATAATAACAGTCTAATTTTAACTGAAACAACCTGCTGATATATGTTCAGGACAGCAGCATTCACAAAAGACACACACGGAAAACAACTGCACAAACAGAGACAGTCCTCATCTTTAACAGTGAGATCATTGTCTCGAGAGCTCAGCAACAAAGTGAGGCAGAAAAAAAACAGTTAAATGGAAAAAAAAAAGGTAGCAGGTAGAGGGGGAAGAGAGAGGGATATAAATAAGGTAAAAGCTATGTGTGAGGGGAGGAAAGAGTGGATTGATTGTTGCCCTGCAGCTCAGAAAACAATCATGGAGCAGCAGCGTTCATGACCTCCTGCAGAAGGCTTTATTACTCAGTGTTATCTGCTGTAGGGAGGACCTCACCGTGCTGCTGCTGAGGCCACGCTGTTCATTTCTACAAAGCATGCTTTCCTGAAATGTAATACAACCATGAGTAAAGTGACTGCTGACTTAGGTTGAGTGCAGTTGTGGTGCCCATAATTCAAGAATCAGGTGGGGAGGTCTGATAAGTCCACAAAGAGATTGTAGTATTTGCTATGTATGTATTTTTTCATCTCACATTTCAGTGACTTATATAGTATATTGATAAAATGCTTATTTTAAGCTTAACCACGTATAAACCTCTGCTGACCACCTCCAAGGACCGATTCATTCTTCAGACCTCGACTCAACTAGTTCCATCTCTGCCTCTTCCAACATACCCTTATAACCTGATCGCTAACGTAGTTTTAAAGATCAAACACAACATATAAGCAAGTACAGTTCAACATTTGGACACAGAAGCTTCCTTTGTGCTGCTACGAGAGCGGAGCTCACACAAATATGAACAAACGGATTCCTGCACTGAGCGTGTTTTCTCCTGCAGAAAGGCTTAACACAGATTTAGCTACAACTAACCTATTTCTTAGGGCAATAGACAATTTGTTGTGCTAATGAGGTAAGAATTCAAAATTACAGGGACAAACTAGTGTTGTGACTGAGTTTCTCATTAATGTTTGTAATTTAAATTGGAAATCTATCGGAAAGTATTGTCTGTCTCTGGACTGATGAAAACAAGTTGTTTTGATTGATTCTACTTAACGGTTAAATTAATGAATACTTCAGAGGTTATCTGTGGTTTGACCTCAAGTTCAACTCATTAAGATTTGTCGATGGAGTTTTAGTTCCCCATGGTCTGATTTCTACAGGATCTTTTTTTTCAGCTAATATGCCACCGTGACATATTTGGGAGTTCCCAAATATAAAAGCACAAAATGTTATTTTTCTGCATTTCCAGCCCGTATGTTTTAATTTTAGCCAAAACAGTTGGAAACAGACTCTTAGTGAGAGTCTGACAATCAATTATTACACAGGATTTCATACTGGTACCAGAATCAGTCAGGAAGAATAAGGCAAGAACATTTGTCTGTGGTCAGCAAATGCAAAAACCTTTCTAAGGGGTGTCTTGCTTTTTCCTCTCTATTGCACCTTTTGCACATTTTAATTGTACCAAAGCAGGTGAAACTGATTCACAAATGCACAGGATGATACCCCTGAAGCTTAACTTAGATTTGATTAAGTGTCTCCTTATTTTAGTAGCAGTGTGTAGTTAAGTGTAGTTTTGTGTTGTTCCTCCCAAACGATTTATTTTATGGTATTTAAGTTGATTTTGGTAAAAGGTAATTTAATGTTATGAATTTAATTTAAAAAAATGGGATAATGACATGTTGGTCATAAATATTAATAAGATCAATATGCCATTAACCATTAATATATTTAGAAAAGACCTAAGTCAACCTGTTTCAACCTCACACAGTGAATGAAATAAAACCTTTTTGGTAGAACTGCTAACAACTCTAAGGACACAATGGCTGGAAAGCACAGGTTTGATCTTTAACAAGTATTTTATTGTGTAAACTGATCACATTTCATGGAAAAGCATAAAATGGAAACTAACTAGTAAAACGGTCAAATACATGTAGGTAGTTGAGGAAAAAGTGTTTTTCCCCCTGTATGTGGTAAATGGAACTATCCAGAAGTACAAACTCAAAATCAAGCAATACAGCATTAAAAAAAACTACTTTTAAAAAAGTACTGTTCTTCCACAGTCTTCAAATGAATGCTTTTTTGGTTTTGAGGAAATTATTATTGGACAGCTGACCTCATAATCATACATAGTCAAAACAGTTAGATTTTCACTTAATTATTTTTGAGTGTCCAAGTCCACAAAAAAATATTATTATCTTAATGTGGTAGCTGTAGAGCTTCAGTGAATACACCCCACAACAACAAAGAGAGACTATAAACCTGAGGTGCATGTTGGAAACATCTCTAAGACTCTAAGTTTAGTCTTTTGGGTATCTCTTTTCTTTTAGTTTAGGAAAAAGACTGTTGGAGAGAGAGGTGAGAGTTAGGGGATGTGAGAAAGAAAGAGAATGAAAATGAAGATTAATCAAAGCCAACATGTGTCCTCTGATGTCACAGTGCAGCGTTATAATCCTTTTCAATGATCCACAGCTAATGAACGACACTCCAGCACTTGTCTTCAGAAGTGACAGCTAATGGCAGCTGAGTCCCTTGCCAGCAGTTAGAAAGCAGCCTGGGATATTTCCTTCTCTCTCATGTCATACTTTCTTTCTGTGCTTATTGCTTCCATCCTTTTTCATTTTGTCCCAGTTTCTCCCTTTTTCTCCTGTCCTGATTTCATCATGATGGGATGACATGATCGGAGGGTTCCGCCTCAGGTTTTGAGTTGATACGTTAAGCTTTGTGGTCAAGCTCAGATTAAAGCTGCTGGATTTTGATTAATTTACTATTTATTATGTGAACAGAGGTGCATGTGGTTTAAATAAAAGTTCCATTTATAAATTATAATTTATTTTTTAAAAAGAGAATCTTTGGAAAACATTACATACTGTTTATCCCCCAACACACTGAGACACAGACTCCAGGGGAGTAGTATTGTACAGTGTACTTGGTGAAATGCTTAAAAAGGAAACCACCCTGGGGGATAAGCTGTGGAACTCCCTAACCAACTTCACGCAGACTGAAGAAGCTAGATATAGCTTATTTGATTAGAAAGTGTGGTAAATACATGTATGATCCAATCAATACCTTTATTTAATTCAAATCAGGTCTAATTTCATTAATGTCTAATTCAAGAAAACCTGATTTACTTAGTGCTGGTTCATATGTCAACTTATTCTTCTTGTGCATCTACCTTAATTGAGAGTCTGTAGGCATCTACATTATCATCATCATATATTACAGCCATCGAAAAGCAATGTTTCCCAAATCATGGTGCTATTCCAAACATCAGCTGGAGGAGTGATGGCGTCACATCCTTTACTGCTCTAACTGCCAAATACAACTTCTGGAGACTTGTTCAGAACAGCTGTTCAGCATCCTTATAAATAATTCTATTAAAATAGCATGTCACTTCAAACTGTGTCAGGTTTGAAAAGCAGTTTGGATACTGGCTTCCAACAACCCTGGTAGTAATAGATCCGTCATGGGAAACAGGGCTTAGGAAGGGCTAGTGTGTTATTTCATTTTATAATTTTTTTCTCCTGATGTAAAAACCATGCAGACTACAGCAGCTATTAATATTAACAGTCAGGCATTTCTAGAAGAAGCTGCTAAGGCAACAGGAACTTATATAGGAGCAACAATCATATCACAGTTTTACACATACTTAAAAAGAAAAATGTTATTGTGATTGTAGACACAGGATACAATGAAAATGACCCTAGATTTGTTAATTTTGGACGGTTTATCTGTCAACACAAATTAGTCGTCTCCTGCTTGTAATTTATTTACTTGATATAATTTAAGGATAAGTATTTTAAGATCATCCTGTCTTGTCCTGTTTTGTCTTGAAGAGCCCAGACAGTGTTGGTCAAGTTGTTTAAAGAATTTAAAGAACAAAATTGTCCAATGTTTTGATCTCCTCTGACAATAAGGTTGTGTTTGTTTTTGTATAAGAACAAGTTCCCAGTGAGAACAGTCTTGTCACTGTGGTCTACAGGGGCACTGTCTCATTCAGGAAACAAAATGTTTACTTCGTGATTTTTTTCTGCCATCTCCTTCTTCGCTTTCTTCTGTCATCATAAACCCCAAACTCACTGCCTAGACTGTGATCTATGGGGTTCATTAGAGAGTCTCCATCTCTCACAAATGTCTCTACAGTGAGACATCAGGAGTTAAAAACCTATTTGTATCCATGATAATGAGGCAGAGTGAGTCCATCCCTCCTAGTGGGTGTATAAGCACACGCTCTTACACACAAATACACATGCAGCACATGGACCAGCCCTCCCCGCAGTGAGTCTACAGACCAAGGGAATATAAAATTCTCTTTTTTTTCCATATCAGGCCAGTTGGAAATTCTCCTCGCTGCTATTTACTTTAGTTGAGGCTTTTCAAATTGAGAGCTTTATCTGCTGGTGATGGAGCTATAATTACAGGGGCTCAGCAGTCACTCCAGAGAGAGGCCCACACTGTTTCATCATGACTACAAGACTGGCTGGAGACTGGCAAAGCGCATCAGTGGAAAAAAATAGAAAGAAAATGATTATTGTGTTGAAGCACCAGTGGGAGTTAGGTCTACATTGCCAAAACTTGATTTCCATACTGTACATACAGATATAATATAAATAGCTGTGTAAACGTCTATAAGAAGTATTTTGGCAACTTGGCAAACCAGGACCATCACCACCACTAACTTAGGTACTAGATCCAACAATTCCCACATTCGCTTGTTGCGACAGTCTCACAAAATAAACTGTTAAAGAAAAAGTTAAGTACATTGTATAATTTGTTCAGAAAAAAATTGCACGACCCTGGTGATGTGAGAAGAGGTTGTACTAGAGGATGTAAAGCCCCCATGGTACTCTTATAGAGTCTGTTTCTGACAGTTGGGTTAGAAACATGTACATCAGTTGGACGTCATTTTGGGGCCTCGGAGTGCTCCTCCTGTTCCTCCTCCCACAAAGAAGCAAATACTGGTCCTGCTGCTTGGTTGTTGCCTTCCTACAGCCCTGTTCACACACACACACCAAAAAAAAAAAAAAACTTATTCTAGCACTTAACAACGCCTTAGCATGTTTTTTCTTCTTGACAAGTTTATCTTATCAGGGCTCTTAGTTGGAAGTAACTCATGGTTACAAAACCCGAATTGTATTTGCTTGTGTCTCCTTGTAAGTCGCTTTGGATAAAAGCATCTGCCAAATGAACTAAAGTAAAGTAAAGTAAAGTCCAGGTCTTTTGGTGTAACAGCCAGGCTTCTGGTATCGCCATGCTCTCTAGACTGTGCTGGGAGACACATTAAACTTTGTTGTGACCGCACATACAGATGTGTAACCTGACTGGTACAGTCTCATGCTACCAGTAGTGAGAAGTATATTAACAAACCAAAAAACTAAAAAGGAAAAGGAAGGATAGGGAGAGAACATTTGTCTCTGGCCAGCATAGCAAAACCATTCTCTTTGAGGGGGATGTCTTCCTTTTGTCTCACAATCACTTGCACTTCCTAAAGACAGATTGATATCCCTGCTCCCCTGCTGCCAGGCTGTTCAATGAGTCGGGTCACAGATGCGTCAACAGTGCTTCTCCATATTTAAAGAAGTTTCAAAAAGCAGAAAACTGTAGTTTGGATACTGGCTTCCAACATAGTAATAGATCCTATATAGGAAACAGGGCTAGGGAAAGGCTAGTATGTTATTTCATTTTATTAAGCTTTTTTTCTCCTGATGCAAACCATGCAAACTGCAGCAGCTATTAATATTATCAGGCATTTCTTAACGATCAGACTGCTTTACGTGGATACAAAGTGTCCTGTGGATGCACTCTCTCTCCTTTTCATTTTAAAGAGAGAAGAAAATACACAGAAAACACTTGTTCTGTGTACTCATTCATTACTAATATACTACACTACACTTTTTGCTAAGCATGAGTAATGAATTACAGCGGTACACACTGATGAAGATTGTTAAAGTTTACCATTAGTTTTAGGCCTCATAAGATAAAAAAATACCATCATCCTTTAATAAATATATTTGCAAATCCATTTACATTTACAAAAAATATATAATAATTTCGTAGAACTGCTAACAACTCTTCTGAAATGTTACAAGGACATGGTGAGTTCTTGTGTCACCAATCAAGAGGCTGGAAATCACAGCTTTGATTTTTAACAATCCAGGGTCTTCTAATGAATGTCTTTTTTGGTTTGGTGGAATAATTATTTGACTGATGACCCCACTTAATTAGACATTTTACCAAAATATTTTTATTTGTAAGCCACAAAAATCTCATTCCATTAATTTGGTAGCTGTGGAGCTTCAGTGGATACACCCCACAACACCCAACAACAAAGAGAGTCTATAAACATGAGGTGCATGTGCATCCTGCTTTGTTAACATGTCACATAGCTAAGCCAATCTCATAAAAATGCTCCCAGGTTAGAAGCTATACACACTGATCTATGTTTTACTGCTGCTTTTCCACAACTTTACTTTATTGGTCCTCGGGTAGTTAATCAATGTGAAATATGGGCCTTATTGAAAACTATCCTCTATAAAAGTGACACATAACATTAACATTTTAACCCCACTTTAATTTCTTTACGGGATAAAAGCATGAAGCAAAAGCCAGTAAAGTTATATTACCTCAAGAATCCTCATGGGGAGGCATTATGTGTATTAAATGTTGTATGATATTCTCACATTGGGCTTTAAGCCATGCTTTGGACATACTGGAGTGGTGGTGTCGACTTAGGCACAAGTGCATAAATAAAATAATGAAACCTTATCAAAACAGTTCATTTCAGCCGGTAATTGTAGATTTCTGGCCTGTGAAAACAACCGGGGTGAAAATAAGCTTCTTTCAAAGCCTTCTGTGTAGCAGGAGAAAATCAATTTTTATAGGCTTGGGTTTTTAGATTGATTGTGCTTTGTGTCTGTAAAAGATGCTCTGTAGCTCATCATTGTAAGGTTATCAGATGTTTGGGTGAAAAAAAAACACAAGTAAAAAACATAAAACCCATATCTGTCAAAAAAAAAGATCCATAATGCATCTGGTTCTTACATAAAAGAACGTTGCTTCAATCACTACTACTGTTCAGTTTCAGTTTATCTCACTTGAGCTTCCTCACTAGTTGAAAATTGTTATTTGTGAAGTAACATTTTTCCATTTTCACTGCATCTTACAACAACACAATCACATTTTTATTCCAGTCATTGATTAAACCTGAAACACAGAGTTTTTGAGCATGAACGACCTGCTTAAAGTCACGCCACAGCATCTCAATCAGCTTTATATGTACACATTGACTAATCCACTTAGTTTTGTTTCTGCTGCATAACCCAAGTACGTTTGAGCTCATGGTGACAATTATTTTTTTTATTGTTCCAAATGTATTGTGCTATCCATTATGTCAAGATGTCTAGGTCCTGAAGCTGCAAAGCAGCACCAGACCATCACACAACCACCACCATGTTTGACTGTTGATGTGATGTTATTTTTGAAATGCTGTTGTAGATTTTTGGCAAATGTAAACTCATCAGTATACAGAATATGTTCCCAAAAAACTTGAGGATCATCAGGATGTTTTTTGGCAAAAGTGAGATGACTCCTTGCGTTCTTTTTGGTCAGTAGTGGCTTTTGTCTTTAAACTTTAGATGTTGTTCTGTTTTTTTTCATGACATCCTGGATGAGTCATCGTTCTTGGAGTAATTTTGGTAAGCCGGATTTTTTTTACATAGGGCCAGGCAGGTTTGGACAGCTTTGTGTTTACTTGGGTTATCTTTGTGTAATATCAAATTCAATCATTTAAGTATGACAAATATGCAATCAAAAAAAAGCCAGATAGGTGGAAAATACTTTTTCACAGCACAGCACTTCGAGTGTATTGGTTTTGGTGGAAGGCTATAGACTGCATGATGTCAGGAAGTGTCCTCACAACTATAGAAACCACAACACGTTTTAGTGTGGTTTTAGGTGTGGTGTGTATCATTTTTAAACATCACTACATCACTGTCAGACTATAGTGCTATCTTGGTACATTTACTGTGAGCAAATGGCATCACAGTGAAGAAGATTACTCGTCTTTGTCTGGCTGTGTACGACACTGTTAATGTTACTGCATTCTCAAATTATCACTGCACCTCCTGTAAACCCTGTTTACAGCTTTGATCTTAACTCATAAATTCAATACTAACAATTTCATTACTGCTCTGTCAAGAGTCACTACTGCACTTCATTTAACAGTCAAAAAGCAGTAAGAACAATAATTAAAATATCATAGGTTAATAACTTAAAGACTAAACGAACACTTGCTATGTATTCAATTAATTAGTGTCATACATTTTTAAGTGCTTTGGAAATATTGCAGACTGTTCTCTTATAACTGACTAAATTAAATATATTTAAACAGAGGCAATAGTATAATAAGGAGAGACATTAAAAAAAACATTTTGGTCCACTGTGGCTCTTTTAATTTTATGATAATTCTGTATGTTTTTAGTTTTTTTTTATAATGAGACAACTGCAGAAGTGTGTTTTATTTCTGTCATATTAATCTGTCTGTTTGTTGACTGTTCACATAAAATATCCAACCATATGAATGCACAGATATTCAAACAATATCTATAGTATGTTATAGTATTTTAAATATAGTATCTGTATAATATCTATATATATCTATATCTATATATAGATATATATATATGTTCAAAAAGAACATTTCTCAACACAAAATTACTAAAAAATAAAAAATTGTCTTTTGTCACCTCCCGACCTTTCATCCTCCACCTACCTAAACCCAAACATACCTCCAGGGAAGATCTCAGTGTGTAAACAACCAAGGGCGGAAACAACTGTTGATTGTGAATGGCATTCTCAGACTGCATTACATGAGAAACCATCATGCCACAATGTCTAATGCCCTCTAACTTTTTTTAATGTGTGTTGCTGGTATTAAATTGTAATTTTGCTTTTAATTCCATTCATCAATTATCCTAACCACTTTTAATGTTAAGGGTAGCAGGGGTGCTGGAGCCAATCCGAGTTGTCACTGGCAGATGGCCAGTCTATCACAGGCCTGACATATGGAGACAGACAACCAATCACATTCACACCTCAGTTTAGAGTCACCAGTTATCTAACCTCTAGGCATGTTTTTGGACTTGGGAGGAGGCCACAGTATCCAGAGAACTCCACACTGAAAGGCACCCAGTCAACCCATGGATGTAAATGGATGTAAAAAATATAATTAAACTGGTCAGTGAGAACACACTATAATAATTTCCTTGTATTTTGCTGCATACATATAGGTTCAAGCAAAATCTATATAGATCCTGGTGTGTCAGATAAATCTAATGTAGGTAGATCCACACTACCACACTTTCAAATTAAACACAAAAGTCATGTAGCCTAGTTATGGGTGGCTGGTGTAGGACCATCAAGCCACCAGGCTATTCAAACAGAGATGCTGTGGGATCTGATCTTCAAAATCTAATATCTGTAGAGGGTTCTAAGCTCAAAGAGGTCAACTAACTAGTGTAATCTGAACAGCAATGAAAACTGAAAAAAACAGTGTAGTAAAAGCATTGTTCTGCTCAGTTCACCCTCCTTTCTTGACCTTTAGAAAATTGATTTTGTTGTTGCTTGGGAATGATATGCATTTCTCCTCACAGGCATATAGAGATGTGTATACATACATATATAATCCACATGTATTATAGCATTTCAACAGAAGTTAACAGCCTATGGGAAAAATATCACAAGAAGCCTCTAGATTTAAGCAACATCAAATCAAAATCCACTGTTGTAAGAGAGTTTAGCATTGTGATTTAGACAGATAGGGGAAATTATTATATGTCATAATGGTTGAGGATGACGTGCACACATGTGGGGACGAAGTCAAGAACTTCCCTTTCTTTATTCCACAAGACATTTTACTCTTGGTAGCAGCATAACTCTAGTGATGGCAATGTGAGAAAAATATTTCTTAAAAGAATCACACAGGGAGAAATGTTTCATTCTGAAAAAAAAACAACTGAAAAACTGAAAACGGCCCTTTCTAACAGATGGACAAAAGAACAGCAGTATTTCAACAATTTCAAGACTCTTCCGAAATCATTAATGACTAATGTCAGGGAGAACAGATAGAAAAAAAGATTAAATGCACTGGCAGGAAACCTGGATGTGCGTCATTTCCAAACACACCCACCGTGTGATTGCTAGTCGCACATAGGCACCATTTTGTTACACATCAACCCACCTGCAGGTTCTGAAAATGGACTGGATTTCTGAATTCTCCATAAAACAGCCTGATCTGACTGTTCCATTCAAGCTACACAGAGTAGATAACAGACCAGCAACACAGGTCTCTTAAGGCTTAGTTGACGAGGAAGCTGAAGGCTAAAAGCAGGCTCTAAAATGTGAATATAAACATGTATGTATGCATACATCTTTGCAAAAGTCTGAGCTCCTCTGGCAACCTCATTCTGAGGCCAGTTAAGTGTCAGGCGTTTATGGTACACAGACAAAGTGTGAGCAAACGTCCTCGTAGTGTGTGAGAATTGACCCAAATGCAGAGGAAGAGCAGTGGGGATGGAAAGCACACGCTAATGTCTCTATTTAGAATGTAGTGCATTTAATAGTGGTGTATTATCACACAGAATAAGAACAATTTAAAGGAACAAATGACTTTTGAAGCTGATCAGTAGCTCTTGGTTGCTACAAACAAATGTCAGTGTCTTGTCCAGTAAGTTCTTCTGCCCCCTGCATTTCCCTATTCTGCCACCAAATGTCCCCAGACTATCCCTCTGTTTCTAGACTATCCCTCTGTTTCTAGTCATGTGCCTGTACCCACACATCTGAGTTCCATTTCCCCTCTGTACTAGTTAGTATAAATAACATTTCCTGTGTTTTTATGTTGAACTCTCAAGCCACAGTGTCCAAAACTTTACAACAGTGCATCACCCTTGAGTCAGACAAGGATAAATGCCTACTAAACTTCTAAAAATTCTTACTAAAAATATACTTTTCCAATAGCAGATTGGTTTGGACTTTGGAGATTGTTTTGGACCACCTAGAAAAATCCATGAGGACTTTAAAAAAACCTTCTGAATTTGGGTGATAGTTGTAAAATCAATCATTTGTAGTTAGAGACATTTGCTAATTACTGTTTTATGGGTTATCCCGAGAGTTAGGACTGTGACTCAGATGTGTCCAATATATGTGAGACACAAGTAGGGGCTACAATGCAGTATGTTAAATTTAAATGTGATGAAGTAGGGTACAAGGTAACATAAGATGGGATGCTTGACTGCAAATTGCAAGTCTAAATGACATATAGTTATAGGCAATCTAGACACCTAAAAACCACATTCACCTAGAAATTTCATTTCTTAAATCAATATTATTAGAGAGTGATATGTAGATGTGTGATTTTTATAGATCTTCAACAGAATTCAAATTCAAACAACATGTCACTTTTTCATAGAGACTTTATACAATTCTTGTAATCAGTTACTAAGCAACAGTGTCCTCTCAATGCCACCAATATCACATATTTTGAATTTAAACTGCAGCAAGAGCTGCACTGAAAGAGACGGAACATGAGCAGTGTGCTTAAATATGCACTTGTAGTGATATTTAATGTATTATCATTGTCTCATACTGTACTCTGTGTGTAGTTCTGTGACAGACACATGCATTATCACATTAGCACTGGCTTTTGGTCATGGCTGTGCGGGTTATTCGTGGAAAAGTCCAAAATGTGCTTGATCATCTCCAATTCCCCTGGCTGCCTCTGCTCTCCAGAGTTCTGTGTTAGGCAAAATAACATAGATTTATGGGTGGGGTGCTAACAGTATCCTCAGTTATTGCTAGAAGCAAATGAATAAATCACCATGCCAAGATGCTTCAGCTCCACCAGCTAGGCTCAGAAGAATTGAGTGTGTGTGTGTGTAAGTGTATTTGTGCATGTCTGTATTGCATTGTGTGTGTGCAAACTCATTTGTGCCTCCTCACAGGCATGCACTGGTGTGTTTGTGCATTTCATTTGAAATGTTTTATGAACCAACTGCAGCGCACTTAAAGCTTTGCTTGTGTGATTTATTCAGTTGATTGCCATTGCTTTTCAGTGGCCTGATGATGCCCAGTGAAATGCACTCAATTGTAAAACTCAATTGCAATAAACTAAATGTAATTCAGTTGAGAAATATCCCCCTTGCCTTCGTCATTCTCTTATTTATCAAGATAAGATGAGCATGAGATTCTGCAGAGCTGCTTAGTCAAAATGTTGTGGGTATAAATCCTACTGGATGTATTTATAGCCAAATATATATTCCAAACAGAGAGGGGAAACATGCATAATTTCCACTAGGAGCCACATTAGTTGATATAATTATCATAGCATGAAATATTTTATTTTATTTTTTCATATTTTACACTCAACATATTAAACGTTCCTTGTCTTGTTTTCAAGAAAGATATGGTCCCAGATGTGGCCTCTGGCAGCTAACATGTTACATGTCAGCCAGGGGCCACAGCTTGTAGCTGTGAGTAGCAGTACCTTTAATGGTTTAGTTTATTTATTGCATCTTTGTTTTCCTTGTTGCATTGGAGTGACTTTTAACCTATAACTATATAATGTTTTTTTGGTCTAGTATTATCTTTATATTTTGGGGTTTATTTAATTAGATCTACTTTAACATATCTTATTTAACATATCTTATCATACCACATTCTAAATATATGCCGGATGTGTTATATTAATGGATCATTAATATATATTAAATGATATTGTCTTTACATTGGAAAGTGTCAAAAACCTATGTTAGGTATTAACCATTAAAAATCTGACAAACAGAACAAAACTCATAGAATAGAACTCAAAGGACAATCACGTGATTTTAAAACTGGGCGTCTTATATCTGTAACAATGGTTCCACTCCTTTACAAGACTGACATTTGGAACATTCTTCAAAGTATGTTAGCGATATATATAGTTTGGATAGTCTAATTTAAAATGGCTACAATAGATGAAATGCATTCAAAGAGTCCATTATTAGCCGGTATACTGCTAGCTACAGCTATGCTGTGGACAGCAACGTGGGTAACAAGTAGGGACAAGTGTTTTTATCTATGAAAGTGCATTCACAAAAGAAAAGACAATTCTAGACTCACAGTTATGACTTACTATTTCATCATCACAACATACGCATTTCATAATTATAAGAAAAGACTGCATAATATATCCCAAAAAAAGGTTATTCAGTGGCAACTGGACTTTTTTAGTTCCTTTAAAATGTTTTACCCTCCATTCCAGAGGGCTTTATCAAGTCTGACTGACTGGTAGGAGTAGCTGTGGAGTACTCAAGTCGTTAATACTTGATGGTCACCTGTGGGTTGTTGTTCCCCCTGGCTTTCATGTATGTCACTGTGACCACCTGAACCAGGGTGTGAACAACTGTGAAACTGCCTGGGTAGAGTTAAAAGACCTGCACTGTAAGTGGCCAATAAATTATGCCACCTCCTCTGTTTAACGAGGGGTGTTCAATCTTGCAGTAACCTGCTTCTCTCACACAGCGTTTGAACCAGTGGACCTCACGATCTAGGATCTTGCCGTCCTGGTTGTCAACGGAGTGGCCCTTGTCTTTCAGATGTAGTTGAACTGCTCGCTCTACTCCTGATGATCTGGCCTTTCTGTGTTGTACCATGCGTATATGGAGCTGCTGTTTGGTTTCACCTATGTACAGATCTGTACATTCCTCACTGCATTGAACTGCATATACTACTTTGCTCTGTTTCTGTCTGGACACAACAACTTGAGGAGTCCACAGGGTTTATAAACCTGCTACTCCTACCAGTCATTCAGAACTGAGAAAGCCCTCTGGAATGGAGGTTAAAACATATGCAAGGAACTAAAACAAGTTCAGTTGCCACTGAATAACCTTTTTTTGGGATAACCATGACCTGGATGACTGAGAATCTTCACAGACACTGCATAATATATTTCATAGAGAAAATGCTGAAAGCAGTTTTCAGATTGCCACTAAAATAAAACTGATAAAGTTATCTTAAGTTTACCATCTACGTCCAGGAGCCAGATTAGGTTTGACCTAAGCTGTAAAAAGACAAAAAATAAAACATAAAATGTATATATTTGAGGCCAAGCTCAAGATTAGACACTACCCCATATGTCCCCTATCAAGCTCCTTAAGAAGGAAATGTTACCTACCAAGACTGGAATGCAAAGCACTTTTTGCATAGTGACCGAACTGTGTTAGTACAACTAAGGTTTTGATGCCATCTTATCATTTGGTATCCAGGTCTCCTTCATGCATGCATGCTATCTACAGAGTTTTTCATTCATGTCTTATTTTTTAAACCCTCTCCCTTTATTCATGTTTACCTAAAATGCTTGAATCAATGTGTCAAGAAAATACATATGCACTGCCAAGCTGGAGAAAACAGAAAACATATTCTCTTCCCCCCAAAGCCATGCTTAATGAATTATTGATTTAACTGTGACTTAGAAAATACAATCCACATGTCATACTGTATATTTCTATTGTTCACTATTTGCATGTAAACAAGTATCTTTGTTAAAAATCCATCAAAATGTAATGAAGAAATATGCAGCAAGACAGTACACTGAAATATATAAACAAATATACAGACAATCAAGTAACCAGGTTACAGTCAACTTTATCGAGTAAACGGATTTCTTAACGTTCATGAAAACCTGGTGTGACGGCCGTGGGTCACATGTCAGTACTTGCGTTGGCCTGTCTCTCTCTATTTTAGACCCACCTTTTTCCCCTGGCCACTCCCACCTCATTGAGGAATTGCCCTCACCTGTGTGGAGTCAGTATAAAAGCTGATTGTCTTCCAAGATGGCGTCGTCTTCTGGAAGAGAAGTAGTGAGGATGGTTGTGAGGATAGTTAGTTGGTTTTCTATTGACAAACTGTAACCAAAGAAAGGAATGTGAGTTATGCAGCAGACATGTATTGTAGACCCCAGATAGGCTGTAGCAGCAGACTAGGGTGCAGTTATTTGGTCGTGTTAGACAGATTAGGTAGAGGAAAGCTCTATAATTTCTATTCTCTTTTTTTGTGTGTTGTATGGTTTAGACTGACTTGTCTTCTTCTTCATGTATTTTAAGTAGTTTTCTCTAGTTCTGTGGTCCATGTGACTGTACTAAAAATGAAAGTTAAGCACTTCTTAAATGACCCTCTTGTAGTAAAATAAGTCAGTTTACAAAGCAGATTTGGTTGATTTAGCAGAACATTTGGAATGGTCAAAAAATGTCATTTAAACATTATGCAACTAGTCAAGGAAAAAGCAAAAATAGAGAGAGAGAGACTACAATGTGAATTGGAACATGAAAGTATGAGGGTAGAAGTAGCATTGGAAAGGGGGAGTTGAGCAACTAAAATTGGAACTGATAAAGGAGGGAAAAGCTCAGGAGTCATTGTTGACCTTTGGCAGAAGAAGTGAATGCAGTGGTCTCCATGCTGCTTTTTGATGTTGCTGAAAGTTTGTGTATTTTTACAGAAATTATGAAAAAGATTCACATACCTTTTTCACATTGTTTGAGCATATTGCAGAGATTATAGGGTGGCCTGATAGCCATAAAACCTTAATATTGCAGTGTGTTTTTACAGGTAGGGCGCGGAGAGCCTTTTCTGCCCTTATATCAGCTGAAAGTAGTGATTATGAAAAGTTTAAAGTTGCAGTTCTAAAAGCATATGAACTGATTCCTGAAGCGTACAGACACAAATTTTGGAGCCAGAGAAAAGGGGGAAAAACGCAGTTATTTTGAATATGCACATGATATTTTGGCTCATTTCACACTTTGGCGCTCTGCCTCCAGTGTAAGTGACTATAATGACTTGTATGACTTGTTTGTTTTAGAACAGTTCAAAAGTGCATTACCCTCTCATCTTGCTACTTATGTTAATGAGAAAACACACATCCAAGACACTCTTTACAGAATGTACCATCTAAAGATGTTGATGTTGATATGCAGCCTTTGTTTTATATGGCTATGTCTTTGGATGAAATAAAAGGAAAAGATTCCAGTAAAGATTTTGCAAGACACGGGAGTGGCAAAAAGCTTAATTATGAAAAGCATTCTGTCTTCTCAACCCTTACTGCTACTATTAAGAAACCTCCTGTGCTTGGTTTAGGGTTAGGCCCTCTGTGGATGCCTTTAAATCGTTTTCATCTCCTTTCTGATCTAGTGTGTGGAGAGGTTTCTATGGGTGTCTGCCCTCAGTTTCCTGTTACTGGAGTATATATTATCTTAGGGAATTATTTGGCTGGTGCGAAGGTTTGGAAAGATGATCCATCGCTGTTATGTGTGGATTCACCCTGGCAGCAGTCTGACAAACTTAATGAGTGTGCTATGCTGCACCCAAAAGTTTTTTCCTCCTGTGCTGTAACACCAGCTAGAACGAAAGCTAAGTTAGAACAGTTAAAAGTGTCTCAAAACAAATGCAGCCTTTCAGACCATTGTTTAAATTAGTCTTATCAGAAACTGAGCTCACACGCGTGCCTATTTTCTTAAAGATGGCTTGTTGTTGAGAAAATGGACTTGTGTAGTAAGTGGAATAGAGATAGATAATGTTGTGCAGGTTGTTCAAAGTTTAGAGATCTGGTATTGAGCACATCCCATGATGGGTTAGAAAGCCACCCAGGTGTAAAGAAAACCTATGATCAAGAGCTCCACCATTTCTTTAGGTCTTGTCTGAAAAGAAATGGCAGTGTATTGTAAAAGTTGAAAGACATGCCAATTAATTCCTTCAGCCCCTTTGTATCCCATTCCAGTGGCTGAGAAGTCATTTGAATATCTGCTGCTGGACTGTGACAGACCCCGTGAAAGAGTAAAGCTGGAAGTATGTACTTGTTAAGTGTAAAAGTACTAGTATGGAAAACTTTGACTACCTTCATGACTACCTTTGATGTTCTCAAAGTTGTGCAAACTGACCAGGATAGTTATTTTCTGTCCCGTACCTTACACAGCTTAACTCTTAGGTCACCTTGGGGGTCCAAACGTGTACATTCTGCTTATTTTGCGTTTTGATTCTCAATATCTCGGTCAGTTTAAAGGTTAATTGTATGAAAACTTGACCAGGATGTGTTAATTCTTATTATTTTTAAAATTCCATTGCCCCCTCTATTGCAAAGTGTATAGAACAGGAGATTTGCATTTTACCCCCATTCTTTACCCTCGGGCATAATTTGGGCCCATAGACTCCCATTATAACCACATATTTTTGATATACTGTAATCCTAACATATTAGAATACTTTTCCCATGAATACCTAATAGATCTAAACCTCTACCTTCAAAATACAGGGAAAACTGATTTTAGCAGAGCTCACACACATTAAGTTTCAGTGGAGGCCCTTGTTGTCTTACCTTGCAAAATGCAAGGCAATAAAAGAGCTGAACACCATAAAAATGGTGTTGGTGTGTTGGTATGGATATAAAAGACTGGTGTGAATAAATAATTTTTTTAGCTGCTCCCTTCCAGAGTCACCACAGCAGATCATCTGCCTCTGCATATTTGATATTGTCTATTCGACTCCCATTAAAACCACATATTTTTGATATACTGTAATCATGACATATTATAATACTTTTCCCATTAATACCTAATAACTCTAAGCCTCTAGCTTCAAAATACAGGGAAAATATGTTTTAGGTATGATGGCCCCCCGGAACCCACACACGGAGCTCACACAAATAAAGTTACATAAAGTTTTAAGGAGGAAACTGGAACAGAGCCTCCAGCAGCAGAACACCAGGGAGGTGTGGAGGAGCATGTGGACCATCACTTGCTATAACACCAGCAGCCAGGTGACTGAGGGGACCGTGGAAAGTTCCTTTTGGGTGGAAAAAATCATGCCTGGTCCCCATTAACAAAAAAACCACATCCCACCTACACCCACCTGGACAAACCTAGGAGCTCAGTGAGGATTATGTTTTTTGATTTCTCCAGTGCATTCAACACCACCCGGTCTGCACTGTTGGGGGAGAAATTAAAAAACATGCTGGCTGACCCTCCCATGATTTCCTGGATCATGGACTACCTTACAGGCCGCCCCCAGTACATCCTCCTGCAGAACTGTGTGTCTGACATTGTGGTCTGCAGCACAGGTGCTCCACAGGGGACAGTTCTGTCCCCGTTCCTCTTCACCCTGTACACCTCGGACTTCATGCATAACTTAGAGTTTTGCCACCTTCAGAAGTTCTCTGATGACTCTGCGGTTGTAGGATGTATTCAGGGTGGAGACATCACAGAGTACCAGGTGAACATCTTTGTGGACTGGTGTGAGCTCAACCATCTCCAGCTCAACATCAGTAAAACAAAGGAACTGGTGGTGGACTTAAGGAAATCTGGGGGTCCTGTCACCCCTCTCCTCTTCAGGGGGGAGGAGGTGGAGATTGTGCCTGAGTATAAATATTTGGGTAAACACTTAGACAATAAGTTGGACTGGTCTACACACACGTCTGCTGTGCTGTATTTTTTAAGGAGGCTCAGGTCCTTTAACGTCTGCAGCATCATGCTGCGGATGTTTTATGAGTCTGTGGTGTCCAGTGTCATTTTCTTTGCTGTGGTTTACTGGGGCAGCAGCTTGAAGGTGATAGACACTAACAGACTGGACAAACTAATCAGGAGGGCTGGTTCTGTTCTTGGTGTAGAGCTGGACCCTCTACATGTTGTAGCTGAGAGGAGGATGATGACCAAACTCCTCTTAAGCCTTGACAATCCCTCCCACCCACATCACAGTGTCCTGGCTGGACAAAGGAGCAGCCAGAGGCTGATCAGTGTCAAGTGCTTGCATCTGGTTGTGGTTCTTTTCCGTTCTTTTCTTTTTTTTACTGAGAGTGGCTGTAACAAGGCAAAACAATATCCCTCTGGGATTAATAAAGTTTTTTGAATTGAATTGAATATTGCTTCTGGCACTCAGAAAAAAACTAGACTGTGCTCAAGAGAGGATGAAGGAACTTATCATAAAGCTGAAACTCATCAATTTGAACCAGGCAATCAGGCTTTGTCTTTGTTGCATGTGGTGTGGTCTCCTTTCCAAGCAAAGTTCAGTAGTCCTTACACTGTTAAATGCCATATGTCAGACAAAGACTATTTAGTAAATACACCAGACAGTAGGAAAAAGGTGCAATGTGTTAAGAGTCATACCTCTCTGTTCATTCAGTCTCTGAAACTAAAGGTGATGCACTTTCTGACAATTTTCAACAGGATTAGCAAAGGTATATGTCTCCCAGAGAACTCAGATTACTCTACCATGTATATGCATAACCAGGCTTCTAATCTGCTTTTTGTTTTACTCCTCTACTTTGAGCAGAGAGAAACAGCTAGATGAAAGAAAAGATCATCTTAGTAATGTGCATTGGAAAGATCAAACCTATCTTTAGTTTTATGGCCAGTGGAACTGTTATACACATTTTATTTCTTCAAAAGAAAGACTACAAACTAAGAGATAGGATCACATTACACAAATTTTTGCTTCTTTAAACTGGCTACTGCTGGTTGGGAAACTTGCTACCCCATTACACCGATAGGCCGCTTCATGTAATCTGATATCCTTTGAGCAGTGACCTCTTAAACCACCATAGAGGTGAAGCTAAAGGGGTGATTGAGACTTTCCTGTCAAGGACCAAACTAACAATTTGCTTGAGAGGATCCAGCTATCAGTTATGTCACTTTCAATTCAAAGCAGCAATTCCAATAACTGAAAGCTGGCTGCACAAATTCCCCCTCCAATTAAATCCCATTCAAAAACAACTTTTTAAATTATCTTTTTTCTGGAAATACTGAGTCTTCTTTTCATGGTCTCAGTCTGTTATTGCACACCCTTTAACAGTACTGGTGGTTTCGCTGCATTTCTAAGACTTTAAGGTATATGGATGGCTTTGATACCAGGTGGGCGTTGACTGACAGGTGTGATTGACACTTGACAGTTTGCTGCCTGCTGTTTTCCAGCTGTGGCACTGATTTAAAAAACATAACTGAAGATACACATCTTTTTTTGTCTAGTGTAAATATTGCAATAATGAACACTACTGCTAGAAAACAATGTAGGTTTTAAGATTTGCTATGCATTTAGTCTTCTGCATTTCACTGCATGAGCTCTGTAAACATAGAATGTCCTTAAGTACATAAAGGTCTTCCAAACACTCAAGCTGTAGGCGGTAGGGTGCCACGCACCAGGCTGTGGTTATGTTTAAAAGACGGCTACACATTAATAAACAACAGCAAAGTTCTAGCTAGTATGAGCACACAGTTATTCCCATTAGTTTTATTGCAAGATTACTACCTTAACTAAACTTGCATACAACAACCAAGAGCTATGCTATGTGGTGCTAACAACCTCTACTTACTATATATTGCAGGAATTCATTAAAACCAATTTAAACTTGCAGCTAACTTTGACAATCTCTGAATGCCTTTCCAGCACCTCAGGTACCGTAAATTTGGAAAACAGTGTTTAGAGCAGCTAGCAGCTGTTGAGTCTCTTCTAAGAAACTTTGTGGTGGAAAAAAGATATTTGACTCCCCTCAGGCCGACCGTCAGCAGCACATTCAACAATAAAAGAGCCAAATAATTACTGTGCCTGAGGAGGTGATGTGTCTGCAGCCCCCAGTGGTGTTCCACACAATTCTGACTGCATATGACTGCAATTGTGCCTGTGGTACAGTGAGATATGAGGGACCGATAAGAGGGAGAAAGTTTGTGAAAGCAGTGAGGAAAACAAGGAAGTTGAAGGCATATAAGTTCGAGTATAGGTGAGAAAGTCCTTTAAAAATCGTAATTACAGCTACACTTTAAACTTTTCCACCTATTTTTTTAAATATGGAAGACTGAGAGATTTTCTTTACCTTTATTTCCATTTTCCATCAGATATTATATTAGGACTTTCTTTTTGTTTATCCTCTTTAAAATTTTCCAGAAGATATATTCTAACTTGTAAATACTTAATGTAATGCATATTTATTATTTCAAAATAATTTATATTGTTTTTTCAGTAATTCATAAACTATTATGTCAAAATTTTAAAAATGTAATATAACTAATGCAGTTTTTAAAAATTTCTTGTAATCTAAGACCTTTAAACTTGTGAGCCGCTCTGAAGGAGGGGGCAGCATTGTGCTGTGCTGGCCTTTGACCTGCCGGAAATGATCAGAAGAAGGAGAAGTGATACCACGCTACTATGGCTAACAGATCCACGCATGGACAAGGACGGACTTTTGGGTGGAAAGTTTTACTTTAAGAAGTTGCCTGAGCTTGTTGGACAAAACGAGAGTAACGTGCACAGTTTGCAAAGCTGACTTCAGTTACCACAGAAGCAATTCGTCTCTGGTGTATCAACTGAGAGCAAAACACCCAGCTGAAGCGATTAATTAGTTAATTTTTTTTAAAGCGATTGACAGCCCTAATATATATACGTATATATGCATCCTTCCTTTCCTTATAACTAAAGGTTATTATAGAGGACTGATCCCTCATATATTGAAAAAACAAGCCTGCAAGATAACCATGATGATGGAGAATCTTCAGACACGATTCCAGCAATCCAATTTTGGAGCGGATGCGTGAACTACAAGCTGATTTGCAGTCACAATAAGGGGCCATGCAATACTTGCACTCTTAGAAGTAATATTCATATCAAAACATCTTCCTACAACATGTATGATGGCTTGACACACATGCAGAAGAACTTACTTTAAGTTACTTAAGGTTTCTGGGCACTGAGGATGTGCTGAATGAGGCCAAATATGGCTTATATGTGGTTGCTGGTTACTTGAAATTGATAAATGACTATATACAGTACATGCACAACTGGTTTATATAACTGCACTCTAAATTACAGCACACACTGTGCCTCCATATTCGAGATAAGAAATATATAAGAATATTTAAATAAGATAAGAATATGTAAATGTAAATTAAACAGGAATTAATTAAAGAAATATTTAAACATATACCTTTAAACAGGGAAGAGGTGAAACATTTTTTACCATTTTATAGGTTATAAACACCTTGACTGCCCAGGTACATATGCCGGAGTTCTGTTTGTGGACTACTCATCTGCTTTTAACACCATTATCCCTGAGACACTTTCCTTCCAACTCTTCTAGCTCTCTGTTCCCCCTTCCACCAGTCAGTGAATGTACAACATCCTAATCAACAACCACAATCTATTCTATAGCTGCTGTCTGTAACCTATTATATGTTAATGTCAATGTCTGAAATGTCCTAGAAAAGCCACAAAGGACCAGAATAAAATTCCTTGTATGTGTTAGCATACTTGGCGAATAAATCTGATTCTGATAAAAACATAAACTCACATAAAAATAAACAACAGCATTATTCTAAGAATAGATTTATCTAAACAGTTGTCCAGCTGTCAAACCTGTGTGTTGTGTGGCTGCTACTAGTTAACAGTATTTGTCTTTCTTAGTGTCTTAGTGTGCCCCCGCATCTGTCAGAGTTCTTTCCAAAGGGCAGAGGGACTTGTGTCTGTGTGCAGCTTGTTTATTACCCCGTTGTCCTGGATGTGCTGCCTTCAACCTAATATGTGACAGGTGGGTAGCTGGGTGGGGGATGGGAGCTTTGCAAGGTTTACTCCTGGTTCTCAACTCAGTCAATCAACATTAAGCTGAAAAGAAACCTAAAGCCCAAGAGTCCTTCCCTTCCAGTTTGCCAGAGCTGTTCAGTTGTTCTGTAGTGTTACTGTACAAAAATGACCTGGCAGCTTTCACACATCCTGTAGAGTGTTCGGATTGGTTTCCCAGTTTTGGTCAAGGAAGCATCTTTAACCCAGAGACATAAAATCCTACTGCGCTTGAGTCAATAGATCCCTTGCTGTTATACTTATTTCCGTTATTTAGATATAGCTACTGAGACTGGCACATTGTGCAATGACGACAGGTGGTTTGGCACAGAATTAAAGTATTCTAAACTACTGGCCCCAGCCAATAGGTTTTCATCACAAACACTGAGCATCAAGATTATGTCTAGATACTAATTATGTATACAAAAGCAGAATAAATGCATTAACAAATTAAATATGGTAACGTGAAGCACTTAAAAACATGCTCTGAGGCACATTTCATCCATATGATTTATAACTGGTCGTCTGAGCACATGTGAATAGAAATCATTGTCTCCTTTATGGTCAAAACCGAACTGTATTTCTGTTTCAGTATTTAATATACACTGGTGGGCGTGTAATTGCAACATTTGATAGAATATAGTGCATACCTGATAATTCTTGTTGTAAGATGACCTATCATTTGTCATTGTGCACAGACTTTATGCTAAAAAGATAATGTTGTGTCTGGAGTATAGTTAACAGTCGAGTCTATCAACTACTGCTCGAGTTCACTGTGTTTAGGGAGAGTATAGAGTGTAGGTCATCTGTGTTTGTAAAGGTCCAAACCCACCCTACAAAATAGAAGCCAAAAAACAAAACAGAAATCAAGGTCTGTGCTGAATTGTGTATTTGGAAAATAATTGTATCCCCTTCTATTACAAATGTTCATCAGCTGCTGTTGACAGGTAAAACAAGGTAATAATGCAAGTAATTCTGATAATACCAATATGAAGGCGGCATAAAAGACTATTTTTATCCTGCTTTTACCCTTACTGACAGACCAGACAGGGTTGTAGAGGCAGGGAGCCCAGCAGCACTTTGACAATCACTAGAAACACATGTATGGCTCTAGAAAAACTATTGGTACCTGTGTTGTAGCCAGACTAGCATCACTATGAGATGCGAGTTGATGATGAAACATAGTTTTCCTATAGTTTATGTACTGGTTTTATATATCAGTGTACTGTTTGAAAATCGGCCAGTGTTCATCTATCGATCCACCAACTGACAGAAGAATTCTTGTCTATAATGCAACATGTCCTCCACCCTAAACAAACATTTAGTTTGTTTTGCTCTTTTCCTGCTGCTACCCTGTTGTTAACTTCATGGGATGTTTGATAGTTCAGGTCACACAGCTGGATGCCTAATGTCTTTCTGTCTATGACATTGAGACAAAGATGACTTTACCAATACAAAATACAGGCAAAGAGAAAGCTTAACTGAATACTGGGCTGGCAGGGTACTCACCAGCTTTATTACCAAACCACAGATGCCCACTATTGATCCAGGAGATATTTATTATTCTCATGTTCTCATTTGAAGAGGTGTGCCACAGAAGCTTGAAGTACAATGAAATGGTTTCTCCCATATGGCTGCAAGTAGACTTTTGCATACTAATGTAGGACTGTAATTGGAATATGCCACCTATCAATAGTGCCACATGCTGGGGCAAACCCCTGTGTCATTTTATTAAAGGCATCTGTGGTCTGTGTTCTCTGAGGATTTGCAACTGATATAACACAGGAGTCTTCTCAGCATCAATAATCTGGTGCATATGTAACAGCATGAGGCATATTTCAATGACATTAACCAAGTTTTAACCAAGTTTTTTAAATACTGTTACCAAATATATGGAAATGATTCCATCATTCTTTAATCCAGTGACTTGTTCTTACACAGAGGAAACAGTCATCTCAACTTTACTCCTGTACAAGTTGATTATACTGTTGATAATGCTGCCGCTTCACTGCATTATACTTGATACTGTTGGCCCCATGAAAAAGAAGGTAGATAATCAGAAGAGGCGAACTCCTTAGTATAGTTGTTTGGTACACGTCACAAAAACTTAGAAGGAGATGGCGATCCATAAACTCAGATGAATCTTGCTTAGCCTGGAAATACAGCTTTATACTGTAAGAAAAAGCCCTTCGTAAAGCTAGAACCATATGTTACTCCTCATTAAATGAGGCAAATAAGAACAACCCCAGGTTTCTTTTCAGCACTGTAGACAGGCTGACAAAGAGTCATAGTTCTGTTGAACCTACGATTCCCTTATTGTCAGCAACGATGACTTGAGAATTTCTTTAGAAATTAAATTATAACTATTAGAGAAAAAAAGGATCAGATCCTCCCTGCAATTAACATGGATGGACTCACTTGTCCAACAGCTCTAGATTTGTTTGTGAGACCTCAGTCTTTTTTAGATTCCTTCTTTTCTGTAGACCATGCAGAGTTAATTTAATTAATTAATTCATCTAAATTTACTACATGTCAGACCCCATCCAGACTAGACTGCTCAAAGATTACTCCTGATCCAGGGTTTTTAGCCAATATAGACCGATATCAAATCTGCCCTTTATCTCTAAAATTCTTGAAAAAGTAGTTGCAAAGCAGCTATGTGACCACCTGCACAGGAACAATCTTTATGAAGATTTCCGGGTCAGGATTTAGAGTAAATCATAGTACAGAAACAGCACACGTTAAAGTTACCAATCTTCTCTTAGCTTCAGACCACAGGCTTCTCTCTGTACTGGTATTGTTAGATCTTAGTGCTGCATTTTACACTAGAGAACATAACATTTTACTACATAGACTGGAACAAAAAATCCCAGAGACGTGTTATCTAATCATATTACTTCCGTAGATGAAATAGCTATGGTCTCGAGTAGTACGGTGAGGAATCTTGGAGTCATCTTTGACCAGGATATCTCCTTTAACCGTTATATAAAAGAAATATGTAGAACTGGCTTCTTTCACCTGAGGAATATTTCTAAAATTGATGCTTAAAAACTAGTCCATGCATTTGTTACTTCTAGACTGTAATTCATTGCTGATATGATGTCCCAATAACTCACTCAAAAGCCTCCAGTTAGTCCAAAATGCTACAGCCAGAGTTCTGATTAACAAGAGAGGTCATATTTCTCAGCCATCAAGCCATCAACCCATCCAGGTTTGGGAGGCAGACACCCTCTTTACCTTTAAGACTAGGCTTAAAACTTTCCTTGTTGATAAAGCTTATAGTTAGAGTTGGCTCAGGTGACTCTGAACCATCTCTTAGTTATGCTGCTCCCACCCTGAGCCTGGTTCTGCTGGATGTTTCTTCCGTTAAAGTAAAGAAATAAATAAAAGAATATAGAGTTTTAAATTTGGTAACCTGAGACCACAACTGTTATATGGAAGTTATTTTTTGGAGAGTACAGTAAAGAAAGAAGTAAAGCTCAGATTTTGATAAAGGAAGGAAACACACATTTTGAAAACGCACATTTTGAAAGATCTGCTTTCAAAAGAAATTCAAGCAGTTTGTTCCACAACTCCCACATGAGTGTGGATGCTTGCTGTTCACTAGTATTATTGCTCAACTGTGAAGGTCAAAAAAGAAACAGCTTCTGTTTCTTAGTTGAAAAGGCGCTGACATAAACATGGTTCCATTTTCATAAGGAAACAGTCTGTTGCAGTAGTGTGGACAGAGTGTGCAGTCAATACAGAATAATTAACCAGTCAGCATTTACAACCTTTCAAATAATATAAAGAAACAGGTTTCTGAGTATTAGATATCATTCACCTTTCAGGCAACAAGAGTGCAGGGCAACCTGACATGATGAGGTATCAGGTGGAAGTAAACAGGCAATAGTGGCCACAAGCTTTTGAGCAACTTTTCTGGAAATTTCTGCCACTTTTTTCAGCTGACTTGGTTAGTTGAAGGCTCTTTACTGTCTACAGTCTGTGTTCCAGTTGAGCAAAGTCCGCTCCATCCACAACAGCTGAACTGTTGCATAAATTATAACATGGATTCACACTTTTTAAACTTGAAAATGAAAAACAAATCTTGTATCACTGAAACCCCAGAATAAAATATAAACCCTAAATTGAGCTAAGGCCCCAAAAAATGAAGGTGTGTTGATCATTTGCTTCACTTTTAAGACTGGCTCCAGTGTCCAAGCTGTTCTTCTCTTAGTTGTTGTGTTTGTTTACTGCAGTTGAACAATTTACACAGGGATTGTGTGAATTTTTCCATTTCCATTCCATTTCCACACAGGAGTGGAAAATTGCTCCATGATTACATTGTAAGAAACTTTTACTGTGGTACTAAATGCTTATTAAGCCCGCAATCTGTATTTCAGTTTGTACTTGTCTTGTTGTAGACTTAAGACCAGTCTATTAGACCTAAACAAAATAAATAAATAAAAAAACATTTTTGTACTATAGGCCACATTGACATTTATAAGTCACACTGACATTTAAATGTCAAATCTTTTTAAAATATTCTTTGATTGATGCACACATGTAAATGTATGTGTAGATCATCTATTTTCTCTAGAACAAATAGCACTGGTGAATGAGGTGTTTGAATGTCTTGAATTCTATAATGCTAAAGGAATGTGCCGTCTTTACAATTCCTCATAAGTTCCAGTCAAGTGTTAAACATGTACTCTCCTCATTCTATGAAATCACTCATCAAAAAGAACAGAATTCAAGGTAACATCTATAAAATAGAGCAGTGAGAAAATGGGACTATTTACTTTATCAAGTCAATGGTAAAAACTTGTGAAGGTTTGAAATATATAATATAAATTCAGTATGAACATAAAAAGTTTTCCATTTAATTTGAGGAACACAACAGAATGTCTGGAGATTCAGCACAGAGAAAGCTGGAGGAGTAAGTCAACAGAAACTCATGACAAAAGACAGCAAATCTTTTTTGATACAGAGACACAAAATGAAATAAACAAGCCTGCAGTTGTGACTGGCACATTCTGCTCTAGTTGTTGTCATTGTGCAACTTTGTCTGGGCAGTGCCGTTCCTTACTCACTCTCTGAGGAAGTTATAGTTCCTGTTCGAGAACTATCATTACATATATAATACATAATACATATAAAACGTAACAAATGCTGAAGTCTTGACCCTGTGGTCCACTGCTGAGTGGATTTCACATTGGCAGTTTGGCGGCTGCCTTCAGCAATTCACATATACGTACATCAAAGTAAGTATGTCCATATACAGTATAACGCCCATATATGTTTATGTATGTTTATTTGTCCAACATGACTCTTTGCTTCTCTCATTCGTATTTATTCCTGACGCCTCACCTTATCCTAATACTGCTGACAGAAGAGAAGGATACATGCATGCAAGTTCCTGGAAACAGCCAGTTGCAAAATTGGGTGCAGTGGCCAAACTGTGCTGCCTCCACAGACCCACAGACACGGGATCAAAGATATTTCCTCATACACAGTCACTAGAAAAGCAGATTTGAGTGTCACGTCTGTCAAATGTGTAGAATCTGATGGCTGCAGCTCTGCGACTCATTATTCAGTAGATACTTTATACAGAACTGGCAGGGATGTTAGTAGGCCAAGTTTATTACTGAAAGAACAAATCAGGCAATGTTACAGGGCTTGGAACTTGTTAGAAATAAAATCTATTATTAGTCTTCAGACAGAGTAAGGCTAATATCTGACATTGCTTTTTTAACCTGAGCTCTTACAGCTACCTCATCGCCTCTCTGCTCGTCTCCTGTGAGACACATTTAAGTGACTGGAACATCCTCGATGATGGCAGACATTAGTTTCTGGGTCAGGGTCTGGAGGACAGTGGGCGAGGTAGGAGTCTAATTAACAGAATAGAAAGCACCCAGAATCTTTGGTGGATTGCAGTTCACAACTCAGTACATGCTGCGAGAGGCTGAAGCCTTCTGATGAAGCCTAGCATGGAGTATTCCACTTTCCTTTTTTACTTCCCTACCTCCTTGTCACCATGAAACAGATTCTAGCACTTTTGTGGTTATAAAAATCACAAATCGTTGTTTTGTGTTCACTGTCAAGGTAAAGTGACACAATCATTGTGGCACATGCTGTCGGTTCAGTCGACTATTCAGTCTTGGAGATTTTCAAAAAAGAATTGAGATTTTCTCACACGTGTGAAACAAACGTGCATCTTTGTTCTGATTTATTTAGTGTTAAAATGTAGACTTCAAAGGAGGGGGGCACACAAATTGCGAAGAAAAACAGTGGGAGAAGTTCAGAGTTAGAATATCAAAGCGAGCTTCGAGATTACCAAAGTAGATCACTAGATTATCTAGTAAAATCAAATCACACTGCATGGACCTTTTACTCAAGGGCACAGATTGCGATCTGAGGCTAAGTCCTTCAAAATGAAGCTGTGTGTTACCACAGAACACACAAGTTAAGGTCTTAACATCTGAATAGCCTAAAGAAATAAAAGTAATAACATAATCTTTAATCAGCAAAATAATCAAAACACTTATTATAATACAGTGATCGAATTCAAATTCTCTAGAACTCAAAATAATTTATCAGTTATCTTGTTTCTGCAGGACATGTCAAACTAGTGTAGCACAACGGTAATAAGATAGAAGCTCAGTTTATATAATGCACACTGTCTTTATGATGTGCTGAAAGAAGCCATCATAATTCAGTTTTTACCTGGCAAAATTGCTGGTTCTGACAAATGACTTTTCCGAAAGTTGCATCTTGCAAAAAAAAAGCGTGAGAACCTCTGCATCTCTCACAAAGTCAGTCGGCAAAACAACTCTAATCTTTAAATAAGCTTGCTGTTATCAAGCATTTTCCTTTCACATGTCATCTCCTGGCATCTCCTGACAGGCTGGGGCACCTCTGGAGCTCTCCTTAATGTCAACTCAGATATGATTTCAGTAGTTCACAAAGTTGATAAAAATGCTTTACTCCTTATCCTAAAAGTATGACCCTTTGTGAGTTTTAAGGAGACACAGCTCACAAGTAAATACATGCGTAAAAAGAAAATGTAACAGAAATATTACCCTGATGTGAATAATGTATGAATGTAACCTGTGTATTTGGAAAGTGGCTGATTTTTCAGCAGTTTGGTTTTGTTTGCCACTAAGATAGATGTGAAATGAAACAAACACACACCCATGCATTAAAAAGTGCAAACTGTCAGCTTTAATTTAAAGGTTTGGTCAAAAATACTGGATGAACCATGTGGGAATTAAAGCCATTTTAACTTAAATAAATACATTTGTGAATTAATATTATTAGTATATACAAGGAAACCATTTCCTTAGGCAGCTATACATGCTCATACCATAACACTGTGCACAGGTGGGGTGGTATGCTTTGGATCATAGGTAGTTCCTTCCCCGTTCTTCCCTGTCCATTTTTCTGGTGTAAGTTGATATTTGTCTCTCTTTATCGAGTGTTTTTGCAGAACTTAGTTGCTTTTTGTGGCCTTTCTGTTTTTGAGACTTACCAGTGGTTTACAGCTAGCAGCAAAGTGAACTCTTGCCTTGATTATTGATTTTGACAGGGATTATACCGACCTCTTGGAAGGTGTTTTTGTTGTGACCAGCTGTTGTAGACAGGTTTTAATTCACCAGGGAAAGAATTCATCTGTCATCAACCACAGTTGTTTTCTGTGGTCTTTCAGTCTTTTGATGTTCCTGAGCACATCAGTGCTTTTCTCTGTTTGTAAGAATGAAC
The DNA here is from genome assembly GCA_034779795.1 of Ctenopoma multispine. Classification (NCBI taxonomy): domain Eukaryota; kingdom Metazoa; phylum Chordata; class Actinopteri; order Anabantiformes; family Anabantidae; genus Ctenopoma; species Ctenopoma multispine. Next base: position 26,367,830 of record JAUYWH010000012.1, on the reverse strand, counting down.
CAAATGGTTGATTTGGCCACATCGAATGTTTTTAGTGTCTCTCTGATGGGTTTGTTTTGGATTTTCAGTTTAACGGTGGCTTCATTTACCGGTTGTAACACCACCATGGACTTCAAAACAACAGATTCCAAATGTAAAGGCAACAAATGAAACACCTGAAATGAAGACTTTTTATCCTGTAAATAAAAAAAAGGGAGAACAACACACTACTGAGCACTGTCTAAATACTTAAATACCACCACATCCTATCATACCTTTGAAGCACATTATCACCAAAACTGGGAGTCTATGACTTAGAGTAGCTGTTCATCCAGTATTTTCAACTTTATATTGAAGCTCATAATCTACACTTCATTGTTCCTATCAAATCCATCATGGTGGCATACAGAGCCAAAATTATGAAAACTGTGTCATGACCAAATACAGTATATATATACATATATCTCTGACTATACAGTAAAGAGTATATTGTACAAAATAAAAGGACTATATGCATTCATCCATCTCTCACAAAAAATGTATTTTCATTATAGTGTACCTACTGTCATATTCTGGCTCACACACTGACACACTCACAGAGTCAGCAGTCAGAAGAAGCTGTATCACAGGCCCTAAAGCCATGTTATAAGTCAGGACAGGGTGCGTGTAGTTCTAATCCTCCAATTAATTCTTATTCCCCACAAGTGGAGGACCCCTGAGAGCTTCTTGACACTTCTATTAAAAAGTAAAAATGAAACATAGCGTGAAGGTGAGAGATCTTTCTTCTGTCCATCTTCACTGAGAGCAAAGTTTTACACCATTTTTGCTAAATAGTGAATTTTAAATCCTTCTTTTCTTTCTACTTGTTCTCAAGTGGGGAAAGGCTAATTACATTAGACTAATACATTTTGTGCAGTATCAGGAGAATGACGCAAAGGAAGTGTGATTGATTTTTGTCACTGTTGTTGATTAATGCAACAATTACTGTGCACACAGAGAAGAAATGACTGTAAGTGGCTGAACTATGAAAGATAAAGTAGTCATCAGGTTACTAGAGCTTCCTAAGAGCTTCATTTATCTGACATATTAGCAGCAATTATTTGTTTTATCCGGCGATTCTGATTGGACTTCTTCTGGTTGCATTTTGTGCAATAAGCACCAGACTGTTGCAAAAATAACCATGGAAACATCTGCATTTATTTTCACATCAAACTAAAATGTCATGTTGATGAGTTACTGTACAGTTTTTGCCACAAAGCAAGATATATGCCGGACATGGGTGCAATAAAAGCAGCTTACATGTAACTACATGTAAAATTAAGGCTCATCACTGGGAGGTGACCCACTAACTTATCCCACTAAAAATAACACATAACATCTCTGCTTTTACTATTTTCATTTTCTAGACTTCAAGCTAATGTCACAGGGGGGATGGGATAAATGATCAAGAAGACAGATCGCCATTTGGTATAACACAGACATGGGATTACATAAGTGTGAATGCCAGGCCTCAAATATCACACAAATCTATGAAATGTTATCCCTCGTGTATCAAAAAGCACACCATCAAGGAAGTTCACAGGCGAAAAGAACGAAAGACTTGAATTAATAAATACATCAACGGGAGTTGAAAGTGCACCACGGACACACACACACACACACACACACACACACACACACACACACACGGAGGTCCCTCAGGCACTACGGTGAAACCACTGAGCCTCTGACTCTACATTATAATATAATATAATAACAAGACTTAGATGTTACTCAATATTTAATTCTTATTTATCTTGTCAGTGTATGTGAAACATACAAAAGGAAATCCCTAATCTTTCAACTGCATGTACGTACAAGCGATAAGTGCAGTTAACAGGCTACTAACATAACACAGTAGATACAGTATGTGAGAAACTCAATTTCTGTTGCACAACACTCTACTTCCTCTGTCTTCCTAGTTGCAAAACATGTTTAATCTAATAATCTTGAATGTACAATTTTCACTCTGTTAACTTCTCCCTGACCTTGCCTAAACTCATGATAGACCAGAGCAAACAAGAAGGCAGGACCTCTCTGTGGTTTGTCTCATTATTTTCATGTCTGTCCTCAGAGTTAAAAGAGGTCAGCTGGCTTCAGGGCCTTTACCTGTCAGGCCCCGTTCTTCTACAATACCCTCCCTGCTGATACTCTGAACTCTGTAAAGGCTTTGAAATCCAAACTCATGCATATGCCCTAACTTTCAATTAGTGGCTTAATATGTAACTGCACTGCTAACTAAGTATTTTTACCTCTTACCAGCAATTTTACAGTACATGGGACACACATAAACATTAAACATTAACACATTAAAGTTAATTAATATAGAAGGATTAAAATATTTCAGATATATCGTATATTCTGTTCTATCTTTTCTTAAAGAAGATAAACATGTACTACTTTTTTTGGCTCCCTGTCCGGCTTCCTGTGAGATATTTGTCACATCTAGTGCAAGCCCAATCCCTCCTGTCGCCCTGAGCCCTTTACACAGATGGTATTTTCAGTGTGAATAAAAAAAAATCACCCAATAAGACTGGACGTAAAATGGATCACCCCCATGGATCATCCCCATGTTACGTCCAGTCTTATTGGGTGATTTTTTTTTTGAGGTTAGGTATGAGAGAGGTAGTGTTGTGTTCACAGCATCATAACAGTTAGCTGTCAGATGTATTTTTTCACCCCCACCCCAAATTACAAACTACTAATAGGTAGCCTGCATGGGTCCAGTTTTGCAAACCCACACCCACAAAGCTCAGCACCAGACTTGGCCTGTTACCTGGAATTGTCTCTAAATGAAATCTGCACCTCAGCTGAGTTTTACTCTAATCATCTGTCCTCATATTCACTCACTGTCAGTCAGCTGCTTGATAATTCTTTTACCTGTTACAAATTATTTGTGCAGGTTAGTGTCTATGTTTTTCTGCGTGCTTCCAATGACGGAAGCACGCAGAAAAACATACTTTTCATGTCTTGTCATGTCATTGACACTCAGCTGCTCAGGCTGTTTATCCAGTTCCTCAAGTAATTATTAACAAAAAGCAGAACTTCAGTGCTTCCTGCTGCCAGTTTATGTTTTCCAAGAAACACAAATTATAGGCAGAACTTAACCACAAGTTCAAAATATGACTGCACAGAACTTAATAATCTATACAATATCTGAGCAGTGCAGGGTCCCCTCTGCATCAGTACCAGTATTTCTATTGCAGCAACTCTAAACTTCCTTGGCCTTAACATTTGCAAAACATATTAGAGCTATATAATCATATAATGGCAATATATAAAAGTTTTAATAATAATTCAATAAAATAATAACTCAGTGTCTGGGATGTGGTTACTTGGTTTGAAAAAAAATCAAAATAATTCTTTGAATAGAATTTTTTTTTTATTTACTCAAACACTCAATTGCTGTCTAACAGAAATGTTTTCTTGGAAACAAGTCAAAGGAATGTGTTGAAAAGGGATGTTTTATTCTGAAAACATGAAAATGTGCTGATTATAAAGGTTAATTTCATTAAAAAAACAAAGCAAAAGCAACAAAAACAATAACTAAGTGTGACACTTTTAACTTCCTGTTTCCGTGTACATGACATTTTTTATCATCAAGACTTTTAGCATAATATTTACAAAATCCATAACTAATAATAACATAACTCACCACAAACTCAACATAAAAAACTTTTTGAAGTGACAATGTAAGGAAGAACTTATCTACAGCTGATGTTTTGCTGCAGTTCTAAAATGTTATTGGTTTTTTTTTCTGAGGTTTCCTCACACAAGTGTTCCCCAAACTCTCTTAAATCTCTTACTTTAGTCTGATGAATGGTCACCTGTTACCAAGAGCTGGTATCAGCAGCAGCCAAGCTGAGTCGACTATTCAGGTTTGTAGAACTAAACATTTCCAAATGCAAACATGTCATTCAGTCACCTTGCCCACTGCTTAAAACTAAATGTTGTCTCAGAGCTCTAGTGCTCCTGTAACAGTATTTAAGGTTGTATCTACTTCCATTTATGTGCCCAGTTAGTTTGGTAATACAATAAAAAGTAAAAAAGTCAAACGCTTTAGCCCGTGTCAGACTTTACAGTGCATGCAGATGGCTATCTCCCGGAAGCTGTGTTAGGGGGAACTTACACTTGACCTAAGACGCCTCATAGCAGAGAGCATCAGCACTAGAAAGTCTAGATGAACCAACAGTTTTTCTTTCAGCTGCTTTCAGACTGCTTGTTAAGGACATTCAAGCTGAGTTGAAATGCCCCCATCCACATGCAATGAGTCTAACTCTGACTCCCACAACCCACCTGTCTACGTCAGCACATACACATAGTTTTCACTTCCTGAACTTATTTATCCTTGATGAGCAATACTTTGTGCAATCTCAAATTCCTGGTTACATTACCTCACACTACTAAAATACAAATGGAAACATGCAAGATTTCCTTAAAGGACTCAACGTGATTTGACAGAACAGGAGTCAAGAATAATGTAATCACTTTTGGCCAGTACTAGCTCCAGTCACAAAAATGCTAGCTAAATGTAAAAACGATTTCACACTTTGGAGCTTCAAATCCCTCTGTCAGAAATCAGACAAAAAGATAACATGTTGGGCTCAGTCAGTAGTCATATTTGTGACTCGTTTATTTATTTTTAGAACATTTTATAAGCAGTAAGAAAATATTAGTGGACCTGTCAGCAATATGTCGTCACATCAGTGCTGTACTGTGACAGAAAGAAAAGGTGATTTGACATCACATTAATTCTGGGGGCCCATGAATCATATGGGAGGAGGTGTTATTCATTACAGTGAAATTAGAATCAAAAACAAATGCTGCAATAAATTGTGTTAGTTGTGAATTTATCCTTTTAAACTTCAAATTCATTCACAGCAGTGTGACTATTAAGTCAAACTGTTCATTTCCTACATAGGAATGTAGTAGAATTAGTGAATGACAGCTATGTGCTACTTAAAAAAAACTATTCAGACGCGTTCTTCTTGTATGAAGCCAAATATAAGCAAAAACAAAGCAATGGTAATTATGAGGCATAATTATAGCAAATGCTGAGCAACAAGGGTGTGCTTACAGTGGTCTGCGGTCCACAGCTATAATCATCATATTTTATTGTTTTTAAGCAACCACAACCTTCCTGAGTGCTTAACCAAGTGGTTAAGTAATGTGTTGACTAGATTGCCTACGCTATCAATTTAACCTGGTATCTATATGAAATCGTGTCCAGTATCAGTGCAGGAAGTAGTCCACCCCATATACATAAATCTGCTTTAAATGCTGTGAGAGGCAAAACTGTCTCTCTACTAGGCCTCCACTGCTCCCCATATTAAAAGTCCAAACAGAACTGACTTTTCCTTCAGTTGAGTGTCAAACCATGGTTTGTTGAACACGTGGCAGTACCGAGAGAAACCTAAAAGGTTCACATTCCAAAAGACCATTTGGTGTACTTTTCGTGGACATATTGGTTCGGCTGTTTTCACTGACAGAAATGTGCTTTTTTAACTTCGGGAAACGTTTCACGAGCAACTGTCTAAAGTAGTTCTGGAACTTTCTTCCAACAAATGTGTAGAGGATGGGACTGATGCAAAAGTAAATGTAGGCAAGGTTACGGGTAAAATGACGTGCGTAACTTCTTCTCTGGATTTGCTCACAGCTAGAATTTTCAATGGGCATCAGCAGTACTATGTTGTATGGGGCCCAGCACATAAAAAAAAAAAGGACTATGAAAAATATCAGCCTGACTGTCTTGAACTTGGTGACTATCCTGGACAATATGACAGTGATTGCAATCCTAACATAGCAGTATATAAAAACAACCAAAGGGAAAATAAAGAAAAGGAAAAGCTGTATGTAAAATCCAGATGTTCTCAAATGGTTCACATTAATATCCTTTAAGTTACCGGCATACTCTTCACAGTAGGTTTTGCTGTCTAACACGTAATGAAAAGTATTTTTGAGAATCATCGGCTTGATGCATGCCAGGCCGCTGACCAGCCACACAACGGCGCAAGACAGTACTGCATACCACTTATTCCTCACTTGTGACGCACTTAAAGAGTACACGACAGCAAGGTGTCGGTCAAAAGTCAGAAGAGTTAAAAAGAGGACAGAACTGTAGAAGCCCAGGTAGTAGACGGTGCCCACGAGCTTGCACATAACTCCGCCAAAGATCCAGTCTTGGAGCTGCATGTAGACTCCCCAGAAGGGAAGGCTGGTCATGAAGATTAGGGAGGAAAACGCCAGGTTCAGCAGCAAGATGTTGGTCACGGTAGTCAGCTTCTCAAACCTAGGCGGTGATCACAAGTGAGGGTTTGTTAGAGAAAAATAAGTATGGTTCAAGCATCTTTTACAATGACACATCGCTCTATCCAGAGATGGCTTTAGTGCATCTGTGGATTGGTTGGATCATGCAACATAAATTGTCTGTCCACAAAAACTGCTTTAAAACCCGATTATTATCTTGCATACAGATGATAGAGGAACTTCTTTCTTCCTTAGAAGAGTGTGATAAGAGTAGTTTGTCATCGTGTTCCTTCTACATATTGAAGAAAATTATATGTGGCAAAGCACATTCAACTTATTATATCATGCAGGTTGCATTTGGTCCATCTAACTACTCTCCTTTAAATTCCTGATTGATGGAGAGATGATTGATCTCTGCAGAAGGATTTTGAAGTTCTGTTAGTGACCCTTATGACCCTGGACCCATCTTAACCAGTTTCTCAGTTTACTAGACAGTTCTAGGAAGAGTCATGGTGGTAGTAAACTTTTAAGGCCATTGTGAACACTCGGAGCTTTATACCCTTGTCTTGATATATGCTTTACCAAAATTAACTAAAAACAGCTCAGTAATATGACTCACATTTTAAAAATCAATGTTTTTCATGAATCTGCCTGACGTTTGTTTTGATTTAACATATTTTCTCTTTCAGTATTAACAATATACATGTATCTCCAACCTGTTTTGTTAAGGAAAAGGGGGGGGTAAGGCATTTTATGGTGTAATTATGAGCTGGACTAGTACTGGCATCTATTTTCAGGAGCAGCCAAAATTCCCAGTTTTCATACTTTAAAAATAATACTTTTTGTCTAACTTCCACAAATGAAGGCCTAAAACAATTATAATGTGTTGAATTACATTAGATTCATTTATATTTGTTTTGATTTGTTTTTTAAATGTTAAAAATATCTATTTGAATTTCAACTAAGCTTTGAAAAGAAAATTAAGCAATTTTAGATAATTTAATTGTATTTACTGCAGGGTCAATAAAAAAAGTTTAAATATGGTCCAGGACAGTGCTTTCAACTCGTAAACTAAGAATTTATTTGTATTATAAACTTTTTTCATTTACTCTTGGAGTATTCACTCAGTGTTTCCTTTTAGGCTTATAGCATTTTTAGTTTCACTCACCGGTGGATGATGAAAAGGACCAGGCCATTGCCAATGAGACTGAAGAGAAACATAAAATAGTAAAGGTAGGACAGCTGAGCTCCCAGTAAGTTGTCAGTTGCTCTACTACATGGTTCAGCTGGCGTGCCTGACTCATAAGGGTAGTCATAATTTGGTGTAGTTGTCATCTCCATCTAAAATATTAGCACCAAACATGTCAGATACATTAATGCAGCCATCAAACAAAACATTTAACAACATGGACAATTACATAATTTACAATTATAAAATTATCAGTTTTTAGGACTATTTAAAGGTATATGAGAGCTATTAAATACTACAAGTCATGCAAAAAAAAACCTAGAAAAAACGCAGGAAATAAAAACAGATGTTTGTGGGTACTAGGATCATGCTAAGCTGAGCTGACTTACCGTTTGTCCAGCAGTGAAGTATCCGCTTGCTGTCTCCATCTGAAGGCCAGAGCTGTCTGACTTCGTCAGCTCCAAATTACCCCATGATACATTAATCAGTGAGCAAGGGTAGGGAAGTACCGCAGAAGTGTGTGTTTCTCGTGTGAGTGTGTGTTGTAGGAGGGATTAGACACAGCACAACATAGCAACACACCCTCTGAATCACTGAGCTGTTCTGTTCACACTTGTGTTCTCATAAACAGGGCAAGTACGTCTGACCTTACTGTAAGAACGTCTTTGCCTGTCACTAGTTTCAACATATAGTTCAGACTTGACCTAAATAGCTGTACTGACCACAGTGCATGTGAGGCAAAATAGTTTAAAAAGTTATAGAATGCATAAAAGATTTTTGAGTTTTAAGGATTATCAGATACAAAAGTGTTGCACAGCAGTTATTAATGCAATGAAACATATTTGCGACTCTGGAGACTATCACGGCAGCAATCATTTTATTGTCTCTCTCAGTTTGCCAGATTATTTCTCCTTTAGCCACCTGTCTAAAATATATTGCAGAATCTCAAGCTCTAGGATGGAAAGCCCATTTAGGCTTTTATATCAGAAAAAAGGGATGGAAATTCAGTGGTGTAGCCTGGCAGAGGTGGCTAATAAGATAGGAGGCAGATTTAAGCCACTTCATCAGGTTCCAAAATTTATAGTTTAAATATTTAAAGTGCTTTAATTTATAGCTGTGCCACCATAATACATATTTACAAAAAATAAAGAGAAAAACTAAAAGTTAACTCAGCTTAACTAAAGAAAACTCAACTCATCATAACACAAATTAACAGCTTGTGCACACGGCTGCACTTTTAACATGTCTATCCCCCTTGCTGCTCTAAAAGCACTGTTTAAATACCCACTTCAATTTAGGGTCAACCTCCTTCCAGGTGAATCCATTTCCTTCACAGGTATAGACAATTTCTCCTCTAAAAACAAGCAATTGATATCTGATAACTTTTATCCATAAACATCATTTTACTTTGCCCAGAATTGTGGTGTAAAAATATTGCAAACTAATGCTCAACAGAAACAAACTCGGGATAAAGCAAAGTTACAATTTATGATTGGAAATGAAGCTAATACAAAAGTTAAGAAAATGTGAAATGAACAAAATGACTGGAGACAAGTTGAGTGTTTCTCACCCACTTTGTCAGAAATTCCATTTATGAATCAGCTGTTGGCATTTGCGAGATAAACCTGGAGAGTTTGACATCAGATTATAGGATCAAAGACTTACCTCATGGGAAAATCATAAATTTAGCATAACAAATTATTGAAGGTGGGCAAAAAACTCCCTGCTGGAAGTCACTATGGAGACAAGAACTATATTTACTGAAGACGTGTTTGTGGACGATAAATTACATAGAAAATCCCCGAAAAAAAGATTTCAGCTGAGAAGTTGTACAATGTGTCAAGTTGTGAGCTGATTTCTTCTTTAAAAAATAAACCTGGTAACTGGGATAAAGAAACTTAATTTTCACAGGTAGATTTCTCACAGAAGCTATGATTACTCTCCCACATATACGCATAACCAGGTTTCTAATCAGATTTTTGCAAGAGTGCATGTGCAGGACAAAGACCACCAACTCTCACCATTCTACTCTTTTCAGCAGAGAGAAATGGCAGGATGGGGGAGATCATTACATGGAGTGATGCTGCCTCGTTTTTAAATTAAACCAGGTGCCCTGACACAGGTGCGTAATTTGCATAGGGGTTACAGGGGTCATGACCCCCTCAAAAATCTGATCCAGTCGATATAACCCCCCAATATAATCACATCATAACCGACTAAGAAATATATTAATTATTTTGCATTAATAATGTTGATTTGACAGCAAAATAGTAGCATGTTTAATCATCTGGTAATGTTACCCACCCCCCCGCCGAATACTTGGTATTATCCAACCCCCTCTTTCTCTGCCGAACTTTCATTATTTGCTATATGTGTGGTGCAGTCGCTGGTATGAATGGTTGGAGAAAGCTCATGCTAACTAAACTGTGGAAACATGAAAAGAGCACCAAAAGGTGGACAGACAACAATTTTTCTGTTTACAAACGTTTTTTTCAAAATAATAGGCTGTGATTGTTTCAAAATAAAAGACTCATGTAAAAACAAAAATAAAATAATTATTTACTTTCTCTGCGGCCCAGTACCAAATGACCCGGTTGGGGACCTCGACTTAAGTAGCTGTTTGCAACAATACAGTCACATGTTTTAGGGGGATGGCATCATTTACTTAAATGCCATCCTTTCTGCTTAACACTGTCATTGACAGCTAGCTGCTGAGGGCTGGTTCAGAGGCTAATTCACTTATTTTGTGCGCACGCCTGGGGCCCGTTTCAGAAAGCAGGTTTAACAAACTCTCAATCAAAACCTGAACTCAAGGTTGGCCAACTCTCAGTTGTC
>JAUYWH010000012.1:26291395-26349721 GCA_034779795.1 Ctenopoma multispine | reverse complement strand
GACAGACAAACATCGTTTTACGGACAAATCTTTTTTACACACGCACAAAATCATTGTGGCGGTGATTTGATCCCATACTATTCTTTTCTTTAGTCTACTGCCTTCTGTTGTGGTTTCCTCTTCCTTGTTACCTAAGTTCTTGTATTAAAGCTTTTACTTTAAATTGACCGCCCTCTCGTCTTGCTTTTGGGACCTAAATTCCCTTCATGAATTACCTTCATGACATGCTGTTGGATACAGTTCGTATGTCTTTACGATACCATTTCTGGTCAGCATACAGATTCACCAGTGATTGGACCTTCCACATACAGGTGTATTTTTACTACAATCAATGAAACACAAACATTGATCTCCCTCCTAAGTAATTGTGTGACTACTGAAACCACCTGTGCCAATTAAGGTCAGTTTCTTTAAAGGGGGTGAATATTTATCCTGCCACTTATTAGTTATATCTATTCATCCATCCAAAAACCAAGTCCTAAACCACTTGTTCTCTGAAGAGTTGCAGAGGGGCTGGAGTTAATCCCAGCTGTCATAGGGCAAGAGGTGGGGGTAAACCCTGAATGAATCTATCACAGGGCTGACAAACATTCACACTCCCATGATTCACATTTTAGTGTTGCTAATTAAGCTGAGACATATGTCTTTGGAGGTTGAGAGGACGCTAGAGTACATGGAGAGAACCCACAGAGACACAGGGAGAACATGCACTCCACACAGCCTACCCATGGATTCGAACTGGGGTCCTCCTTGCTGTTAGGGAACAGTGCTAACCACTACACCACTGTGCACTGAGTTTTCACTTAACATGAAAGCATATTTTTTTCTGTGATTTGATAAGAAAAAAAAAGCCAAATTTAATTAACTTTAATGAGGGAGTGGCGGGGAGTCTTTTTATAGTCACTGTTATTGCCGCAGTGGTTTAATAACTAGTCTTTCTCTAAATGAATTTAGATTACTTCATAGATATCGATTTTCATCTGTCAAATTAAATTGACCATGATTCAATGTTGTTAAAAAGTAAAAAGGTGAAAACTTGCAAGGCAGCTGAATGTTCACTACATACAGGGCACATTTCCACCAGTGGAAAGACTCATTAGAGTCAGAGCGGAATCTTTAATGTTTTCTTTTAATCAATTAAGTATTGTGTGTGTGATAAACAATGCAACCTCTAAGGGCTGCAAGCCAGGTAAGAGATTTTTACACTTTAAACACATGAAATCACATAACTGTTGCAAGGTAAAAAACTGAAAAGTTAGAAGCTCAATGCAAAACATACAGCAAAATCGTCTGATTATAAAATTATATTTCCAATAAAAATAAAAAATGCCCTGCTAATGTAACAATAGTAATAAATAGTAAAATGGTCACTGTAAAACATTACTTTTCCAACAGGACTGTTGGCTTTATGCTCACTGTTATGTAGAATCTTAAGGCTTAAATGATGCTAAACAGCTCATTACTCTTGCAGCAAAGACACTTTCAAACCTTTGAGAGCAACAAACAGCTGTTTAAAAACTGATGTCATATGCTCCTATCTGAATTAATTCAAGTTTCTGCCAGGCTTGCAAAAGAGTGTTCTTGCACTTCACCTGTAAAGTCACAGCCTGAGGAATTTTTACAGTTTGTCTATTTTCGTGCATTTTAAATGCATCACAGTGATTGGGAATTGGGGGATGAGCACTTCCATGCTGACACTGTGGTGTCCCTGAACAACTCCTGCTCTGCTGGCACGCAGTTCATGTTACACTTTGTATGTTAAAACACTGTGGTTTAACTGAGCTGTTTCGCTTCATAGACTTTATGCTACATGGCTAAATTCCCTTCGCTGAAAACCGTAAATTGACTTTAAACCCTAAAATCAAGGGAACAGTTTGAATTATTTAGGCAGCATTATAAAAAAATAACACATATTCTGTTGTCTCAATGGTATCTTCCACCCAAAATATGGACATGTCATTGTAAAATAAATCTGTCCATTCACATTGTGGGTATGACCTCACAAAAGTAAATATGGTCAAATAAATAGTTTAAATAGCAGGTTCAACAAAAAAAACGCGCACTTAAAAACTAGCTAGTAGCTAAAACGCAGATAGGGAAACAGGAACTGAACTGAATGAGTAAACCAACAAATCTCTTCAAGGAATCTAAACCGGTTATTGGAGCACCTAGCATAGCAAAAAAAAGCACATTTAACATATCAGAATTCACCAAAATGCTAAAAGAAAATGTGCAGATTGAGTAGGAGTTCTGATTGCTGCTAATCTACTGAACTGAATGAAATGTAGCTGCTTTACTGTAGCTGCTGTTCTAATCCAACACACCACTATCATCTTTGCTGTTATTTAATTAGCATATTCTATTTTACCAATGTTAAATGCAAAATGTATTTCTCTTCTTTGCATTTCCAGTGGGATTCCTTGAAAATCCTGATGTGGACCTTTCTCATGTGGAAAGTAAAATAGGTTCAAGTTTGCCTTGAAATAACAGTCAGATGCCCATATTAACACTGAAAGAGGTTTTTTTATGTTGTAACCATTCCTCCTATTCATAATTGTCATTGTTAGATCCTTTCATAAAGCCAGTGAAGGACCAACATTCACAGCCCATTATCTGTGCAAAAAATATTGAAACCTGCATCTAAAAGTAATATGACTAACATTCGTCCAAGTCTTTTTAGCACTAAATCCATCTTTGTGTTTTAATGTTAAGTTGCAATGGAAAGATAACAAAGACAAATTGAGAATTTTGTACTCAAAAGGCCAGAACTTTAAAAGGTATCAACTTAATGTGATTAAGGTTAAAGGTTATATTGTCTTCAGGAAAGCTTTTTAATATATTTTTGCGCAGATGGAGGATTGTGGATTTTAGCCTCCATTATTTACACTGAAAGTAGATGTCTACACGAGTCGACAACTTTGAACCAAAAAAACAGGTGGAAACCTGACAGGAATAAATTAATTAAAAAAAAGAGATACTCAACATAAATAAACCTGAATATTAGACCTGATCCAAAATGCAGTCGACCCAAATAGAGCCAGACAGAGAGCAAACACTGGCAGCACTGATACACTATCAATTAGATGACTGATTACAGCCTGAACTCTAGAAGGTCTTGACTTTAATATGTGAAGTGCCTTGAGATAATAAAATAATAAAACAAAAAAAAACTATTCCAGTGCTTACATGGCAACAAACTGTCCTAAAAAATGTAAACCTGTCCTTTAGTCTAGCTCAACAGCTACAAAATGAAAGCAACTGGTTACAGTTAGTGAGTGTGTTAAAATTAGGAAACCTAGGAGGTCCTTTTAAAAATTTAAGTTGTATTTAAAAAACAGGCAGTATAAAAATAAACCCTGGTAATATATATATGCCTACTTAAATAAGCAGTTGAGGTAAAAAAAAGAAAAGGCCTGCATTTTGTGACTTTAGAGTAATCCACTCACAGAAAAGCAATGGAAAATACAGTAAGTCTACATAATACTGATAAACAAACAAGAAAACAAAGATGACGATCAGAACAAATAGTGAATGAATTCTTACAAACATGTCTGTGACAGTGATGGAGAAGCCCAACCCCTTGTGATAGAAACGTAATTCTACCAGAAGGTTCTGCACAAAGAACAAACTAGAAGCAGAGTGAGATTGAAATATGTTGTGTTTGAAGTGATTCTCATTTGAGCTTTTTTTTTCTTTCAAGGTTCTTATCTTTGACCAATCTCAAATCTTTTTGTGTCCCATTTATTGTACCCCAATTCACTATCAAAGAATGTACTGTACTTTTCACAAAATGTGTAGATACAATTATTTCTCTGAGGCCGTGCTGCACTGAAGGCAGATTTAACCTTGGCATACATGTACAATCCTAAATTGTGAAGCCAGTAGAACCGCAGCACGAGGTCTGTTTCTCTGCAGTTATTATTGTGGACTTGTTATGTAAGGTTGTCCAAAGGAGATGTTTGATTAGGATAGGACACTGGAAAGCTAAAATTCTTATTTGGCTTTATAATGCACGTAGGCCTCTTTTGTTCAATGTTATCTATATTTTCTACATTTTATTGACTACAGTTATACGTATGTCTCTGCGCATGCATATTGTTGAAATAACAAAATGTTGTCTTGTTAGCAAAACCTTAAATATGATTAATTAGAGTAACTGGTAAAAAATGGAGGTAGATATATTTAATATTATCATAAATCCTAATTGTCTCGGTAGTTACACAAAGAATCAAAAACACAACCATTCTGATGCCTGTTGGTCTTGTTTCGAACTAGAAACCTGTCAGTCTTTGAGTGTTTAAAGTAACCATGTTAGCCTGGTAAACTAGTTCTCTCCCCTGCTGACCATTTATGATCATGAATACCATGATCATGAATCAGCTCCATGCCCATGTCTCTCAAATTCATCTCATGAGGTTATATCTGCCTCCAGTGCAGCTCCACATTGTGTCATAAAGGAGTCACACACAGTCACACACATTTTTGTAAATCAGTGATACAGTAAATCGCTTCCTTAAACCACTTGGGCGTTGAAATGAAAAGCAGCCTCTCCCACACTCCTGTGTCCTCAGACATTGGGTCCTTTGCTGTAATGTTCCCTGAGGTTGTAGGTCTGATAACACATGGAAACGTCACACACCCCTGGAAGCCCAGGGCTACCCCGTTTACCAGGATATCCTGGTGGTCCTGGTTTTCCTGGAATTCCCTGGTTGCCTGGATGCCCAATCCCATCAAAGCCACGAGGACCCTGGATGCCTGCAGTAATAAGGAAAGACAAAATAGCAGCAAATGTATCCAGAATGAGTAAATATAGATGATATATTTCATTTATGGAAATAAAGACAAGCTTCATTCAGTTTGTTAAAAAAAGTTCTTTCTGTAAAGTAAAAATAGCCACTGCCGCGTCATACTGTACACGATGCATTAGTAGGCTAATATAGCTTCCAGAGACAATTCTTGCCCTTACTTTCAGTAACTTACCTTCATATCTCCCTTGCCCACCTATAGAACTATGGTTACAAACAGTACTTATGGGCACATCTGAAACTCAGCTTTTAGGACACTGTGGTTATGCAATTCATACAGTATACTGGAATAATGGAAAGCAATATTTCAAGAGAACAGACTGAAAGTAGCCTTAGTGATATACCTGGCTGTCCAGGTGGTCCTGGAGGTCCTTGGTAACCTTCTCCTTTGCTGCCTTTGAGCCCCTTTGGTCCAGTGTCACCTAGGGACATAATATGTCTCCTTTAATGAAGGTCATTAAAGCTTCTATAAATTAACTGTCAAGTTCAGAGCTGCAGGTAAGACTATGTTCCCTATAAGCCAGCAGTGTCCAGTCCTGTTCAGGATTTCATTGTAAGTTAACATTGTAGCAAAGTATTTCTTTTTAGATATCACTTTATAGCTCAGTAATAACAAGGTAGTAGTGAGGTAATATTTTGTAACAAGGCATTAGGGATAATCACAAGGTAATAAGAGAAGTAATATTAAATAATAATAATAATAAAACAGGGTTATTTAGATTTATTATTTTTTATAACTAAGTTATAATATGGTAACTGCCAAAGTAATAAGTTCTATTACCTGGATGTAACCATAAGCAATGAGTATATCTAGATACAACAACAATAGCCACAGTAATTACACTGAAAGACGTAGTATTTTCTGTGCAATATTTAACTACTCTTTATGTGGGGAAGATGAATACCTCTACTAATATCAATAAAAAACAAAAACTGCAACTTCGTGGAAGAAAGCTCAGGGGATCACTAAAGTCATTTGAATTTGTCTTCTGGGAACCACAAAATATCTGTGCAATATATTTTAAGGCTATTCATACAACAGCAGTTGACACATTTCAAAAGTGGTGGACAGACAGCCAGATCAATTAACACCCTCATCCCTAGAGCCATGCCACCAGCGTGGCTAAAATGCCTCTGTATGCAGCTTCCGGCAAGGTCCCGTTAGTGTTGCTACTTCCCAGCATCTGAAAAGTTCTCTTGGGGGAAAATCAATCCAGATGGCTGACCATAAGAAAAATACAATATTCTTTCATTTGGTTCCTTTAAAAATTCTGTTACAGACTGACTCTACACAGTCATCATCGATTGCAACACACTGTTTTTTCTAATGGAACTTTGTAGACATAACAACAGTCAGAGCATACAGTGGAGTACAGAGTGCCTTTCAGTGAACAAAAATCACATTATGCCAGCCCTTGCTCTAATTTCTAATTTCAAACTCGATCCCTCCAGTTTAAAATGACAGTTTTCAGATAAATGTCCCGGATGTTGCAATATCCTTGTGGCATCATCTGGGCTTCTCAGGCTTAAAAAAGCTGGACTAGAGATACAGAAAACATTATACCAACCAACAAGGCGACTATAAATGACATCAGTGCAATTACCCTTGTATTGTTTCTGGGATCATATGCATGCATAAAATAGCGTCCACTACATAAAACACTGTTCATCATTCCCTGCTGTCAGCTTTCAGTCTCTTCCCTCAGCTTGACGCCTCTAAAATTGCTGCTCTCTTGACCTAATGAGCTGAAATAGTAGATAGCAGTGAAGTGGTACAGTTTGGCATCTTTCACAGATGATTAGCCACTTCCTGTCTTGAAGCGGTGATAAATCACGTACAGCTCACTGAGATACATTCAGTATGTGTTGTCTTTGCTCTGCTGACTTTCACTGATGTTCACTAGTTAAATGATCTTGTTTTATGGGGTACAGTGAACATCAGAACATCCAATTTGTTCGTCGTAGACACTGTTTTGATTTTAATCATTGACGAAAGCGAAAGTACATTTTGCCCTTGCTCTTGTTCGTGTAGTTGTCCTGTTATTTACGGTCCCATTTTCATGAGGGTAAAGAGATTTTTTGCCACAGTTTCAGTGGCACTGCGTTAAAAGCAATTCCTACATTATCACCTTTGAGTCCTGCGGGACCCTGCATTCCAGGAGGTCCTGGGTAACCGGGAGCGCCACTCCTGCCAGGGTAGCCTGGAGTTCCCATGGAGCCTTTGGGCCCAGGTGCTCCTGGCTCACCTGGAGGCCCCTTCACACTCTGGCAGGGCTCGCATCTAGTTGGAGGGGCCAAGTTCTGGAGCAGTGCCGGGAGCTGGTCTGGAAGACACAGCCAGAAGGTGCTGAATAATCCAATAGTGTATTAAATATTGTGCCAAAACAGCTTCCTTAACAGGGTTTGATGACATAATCCTGCAGAAATGTGTCATCATAGACATTCCCAGTTCTATAAAGATTCTCTGAAGTACTACGGTTACTACATGTCAAAACAGTTCTTCACTTCTACACGCGATCTCGTAGTGCTCCTTCCTCATATTCTCAGTCGTAAAAGTTGCACAGCATGAGTAACTTCTGTTTTTGATGCAATTTCTTCATTCTTCCAAACGTTGTTTTGCTTTATGTTTCAAACTTAAAATAGCAAAGACTCTGCCACGCATCTAGTTCTTTAATGATTGATTATTTACATTCCAGTCTAGGCGATTAAGTTATTTCACAACCGGTTTGTCACATCACTATAAATCAATCAGAGGACTTGAAATGTAAAAAACTACATTTTACCCTGAATATCAGACCCTGTCCTTTCCTCTCTGGTTCTCAGTAGAGTGACATAAAACAAACAGATACTTACTACGCAGAACATCAGTGCAGAGCTTTAGAAGATGTTCATCGGAGGGAGGTTTGCCCTGTAACACACAATTACACTTTGATTCAGCTGAATCCACTCTGGGACTGGGAAAACAGGCTCAACTTGTGATTGAGTATGTCTGCCGATTTACAGGATCCTCTCAACACTCCACTCTTTGTCTTCACACAGCCCACACATGCTCGGCGCTGCAGCCCCATTATTCTCAAACTCGACTCCCAATCCAGGCAGGAAACCACTGACTGCATCTTTCAGCCTATTTTTAAACTTTCTAATCTGCCAGGATGTACTGAGGAGAACATTCACTCACAGGTTTTCCTGGATGTCCCGGCTGGCCTGGTTGGCCTGGAAACCCATCCTGGCCAGGAAATCCCCTGGGACCAACGGCACCCGTGTGGCCCACATGGCCCATGTCCCCTTTCTTCCCTTCAGGTCCCCTGGGGCCCACATCACCTGTCTCACCTTTCTAAATAAGGAGAAGACCAAAGGTTAGCATGTCTGGCTAAGGTGTAAACTACCAAGGCAATGGAAGCTAACTAGTTGACAGTTGACTAGTTGACTAGTTTGTGGGCTTACAGTAGATTCCATAGAAAAAAAAAATGATGTTCATATCTAGCAATATCTCCCCAGCGTGTCAGCCTGGATGCTAACGGAATTTACGCTGACTTCAGCAGATCTTTCTGTATCTGTCTTTTCTACTGTAACCTTAAAAATTGAATATCATCATATCATTAAGTCATGAATGGCCTGTGTTTTTGGTCTCCATCAACCATGAACAATTTAAGCAACATTTTATCCAAACTAAACAAAAAGTACAGAGGTAACCCATGGCAACCACTGTAGCGGCTACAGGGAAACAGATTGGCTACCTCACAAGACGACTCCCCAGTCCCACAGCATGCAACACGTGATAAGCAGGGTTATTTTTTATCATACTTATAACTGAAGGGATGACTGCCTCCAAGGTGCAAGAACAATGCTCATTTCGTCTACGTGGATCAAGACTTTCTGCATTACTATTCGTCTTCAGTCAACTGGAAGCGCTAAAACTGGAGACAGCATTTGCAAATCTGCAACACTCTTACAATAGGTCTAGTAGTAATCTCGCTATTTAGGTTAGCTGCTTCATGTCATCTAAACCACATACATGTGATATTAAAAAAGGAAAGACTAGACTGAGTTTCCTTATTTTTGTCAGGTGCAAAGTACTCTTTACGCAGTTATATCAGTATTACAATTCATCAGCATCCACATCACATTATAATGGTAATGGATGCCAGAGAGACTGCATTTGCAATAAGTCCACGGAGCATATTTCTTGCTGCTGCTGTGCAGTCAATCACTCATTTGCCTCAGAATCAAGGAGCAGAGACACCTGATCAACACCTCTACCATGACCATAAGCTTGTTGCACATCAGTAGACCTATAGAAACATTTGACATTGTAGAAGTTCATATACTTGCAGAATTGTTTCTTCTCAGTTTGCCAACTTCTTGGAGGTATTTGAACATAAAACGCAAGACTTTACTGTCACTGCTCTCAGAGATATTGCTGTAGATATGTTACCACACTGCATGTGCTGAAAGGAATACTAGCTGGTTGGTTACGCAACATGATGTCACCACTCCAGAGCCTTAGAAACTCACATCTACTGTTGACATTTCAGCTGACACAAGTCAATGTGAGAGTACACAAGCATAATAACGAACTACAACAATTAAAACTATACTATACTATTGACTAGCATTCCGATGTTTTATACACCTTCACTGTTTTTTTTGTGATCAAAAAGGATGCAGGACACTGTAGACATATTAAATGATATCCTACAAATGATACAGCGCTTGCACAACTGAGAGAAGCTATACATCCATAAATTGTGATTCAGCAGACAGTACAATGTGTTTGATATTTCACATGTGTGCCCCTTTAGAAAAGAGTGCTTTTGTAATGCATATTTTTGCCCAGGGGGCCAGATTTTCCCAGGCCTGGAGGTATTGGCTCTGTAAGTCTTCTATAGCAGCCGTGCAGGCTTGACAGGGCTTCTCACTGCGGTGCAGAATAAGACAGAATGGATTATATCTAATACCGCAAAGTCTAATTCGACAAACCTCTCCTTTCCTTCCCTTGGGTCCCTCTTCGCCCTGACGGAAGAAAGAAAAAAGAGAGCAAGGAAGGATGGGGAGGAAAGAGAAAAGGGAGAAATAGAGAGACAGTTAGAAACTTCTGCTTACATATCAAAGGCTGAGACAGTATGTCAGAGGAGCTGTGCTCGCTGCTCTGCATTGCTGATGCAGAACTGCTCTCTTTCCTGTCAAAACGACTGGCTTACAAAACATTTTAGATTGCTTATTGTAATGCATTCTCTAAAGATTCTTTTTTAGCCTCTTGTCGTAATATGATGAAAAACGCATCTGCTAGTCTTTAAAAAACACCATTCAGTGGTAACACCAATTCTGTAAAGCTAGCACATATCTCTGAGGCTCTGGGTGTGTTCTAGTTCCCTTAAACTTAAAGATGCTTTCAAATTATTACAACAAAATGCTGTTGTTCTTACTTCAGCTATTATTGTGAGTTTGCTCTCTGTTTTATTTCCAGCCACCCTGCAGCAGAAATGTAACTTTATTGAACCTGATCTGCAAATCATCATTACACCCACATTGCCACATTACTTAGGAGACAAGCAATAGTGAGGAAGGGCACAATTTAAAGACAGCATTCCCTCTATTCTTTTTCTCCTGGATTGCAGTATAGAGTTGTATTTTTTTTTTTACTCAGAAAGAATAAGGAAGTCTGTCTGAAGACAAAAATATGTCATAATCATTTCAGCAGTGACAGACTTGTGATTCAGTGCTGATGCATTTAGCCTTGAGAGAATGTCACATTGAAGTTGGGCTGCTCTCAACACTGTGAAACAAGTGTGAACAATAAGCTACATACTGAGAAACACAATTGTTTTACCTATCACAGACGAGACTACACAACTGTGTCGCCACTGGATTTACTCTGTAATCCCTTTCTAGGGATGGGCAAATTGATGTCTCTGCAATCAATACTTCCCGATTGATTCTTTAATGCGCTTTATTTTGTATTGTCCCTATTAAAAATATCAATTAAAAAGCTTGGTTCAAAAGCTTGAAATTGCAGATGACTGAACAATTTAAGTCATTTTGTTTCTTCACTACCAATTGTTGACCATGATGATAATCTTAGTGTGAGTGAACGTATTGAATTGGTCACGCTGTGCTGCTCCTGTAACTTCATGAAACCTTATTTGACCTTGATGGGATCAGGCCGCCCCTCATTGCCAAGTGTTTAAAAATGTTTTCCATTTAGATTATTGGAATTTCATCTCTACAGCATTAATATTCTTTCTCTACTTTGGTGCTGACACAAGCTACAAGACAGAGTAAGAGAGAATATATGATGACTTTTACAATTACATCTAACATTTTAATGATCCTTCAATGGCTGGATTTTCTATTTATAGCAGTAGTCATGTCATGTCTCTTATAATAAAAATAATTCATTACCAAGATTTTTTCTTCCTCATCTTACCAGTAGTAGCTGGTTTCACGTTTCACACTGTCATCCAGCTCTGAAACGCCTGTTTCTCATTCTGTCAAAAAACCCACACCTGTCCCTTCTTCCCTCATTAAAGGAATAGTTTGACATTTTGGGAAGTGTTCTTACTCACTTCCTTGGCCAGAGTTTAAACAGAAAATCAATAGAACTGTCACTACAGGATAGTAACGACAAAGCTACAGCCAGCAGCAAGTTACAGTAGCTTAACACAGACAGGGAAATACAGCGGACCTGGCTCTGTCCAAAGCTAAAGAAATCTACATTTAGCATCTTTAGGCTCATTAATGAATACATTATATAATGTTTGTTTGAATGCAACCTACATTGTCATCACCAGTGCTTGGCAGTAATGCATTACTCGTGATTGTGGTTTCGTTGAGATCCGTTACTCATAATTATGAAATACCAAGTCATGATTATGAGAGACGGCCTCCAATTTTTTTTTTCTATGGTGAATGCAATGTACTTCTGTAGATATGACCTGGCATGGGGAATTTAGAGTTTTTTTAAGTAACTAAGGTGAAGTAACTAGTAATACAACATGTAATATTTGATGACTAGCAGGACAGCTTTTAGACACATGCCACATAAGCTGTCACACGGGTGACATGAGTGAATGAACGGCTCCTGTGCTAGCCAGATGGGACACGCTAGTGCTACTTAGTCACATTTTGACTTGTCACAGCTGGAAAATGTGAGTGTTCCTGTATTATCACACTTACAGGGACACTTAAACAGAGCAATGCCTTCATTAAAGTTATAGTTAAACCTTTACTATTTGCACTGTGACAAATAATGTTTGCAGTGAAAAGAATGATCATTAATGTATCAGTTAAATTCAGTCATCATTAACTATCAGTTAGCAAACTTGTTGGCTTAGTCACTACCAGCACAGTATGTTCACACAATTTATCCCTGAGAGTCACTAATACCTGTCTGTCATACTCAAGATTCAGAAAAAAAATGTACAAATCCCAGAAGGAAATTGTTTAAATATGCTGTCTCAAATCCGTTCCTCTTTTATGGAGTAGTTTATTCTCCAGGAAATGATGGTTAAGGAAGAGCAGGTGGTGCAACATGGTCTGGCTGCACTGGTGAAACTGCAGCAGGCTGCAGAAAACAGCGTGAGTGGGATTATAAATATATTTTATTTTTTCTATGAGATTCATTCATTTGTATTGTGACTCTTCTCTTTAATCAGCTTTTTTCTTTTCTTTTGGCTCCGCTCTGCTGTTAACTTGTGTTTTCTGGTAGGTCATTTATTGTATTTTTATGTGTTTTATATGCTGTCTGATGTTAATCTTGTGAAGCACCTTGTAAAGTCACTTTCAGACTAGTATTTTATTGCTAGAGTTAATTATTATCACATTTATTTTGCGATAGTGTTTTTTACAGTGACTTTCATTAGAGGATTTATCTAATTAACTACAGACAGAGAGGAAATAAAAATAATTTCATGTTTTTATACTATTGTATAAATTCTGTCTCAGTGGTTTGGTAATATTTTATCTGTCCTACCCTACATTTATCTCAACCAAATGCCACTAACATCTTAACCATAATCTTAAATTCCAGCCCCAAATTAGCTCTTTGTAAAACAGGACTGGCTAAGATACTGTTCCTCGTCCTCATGCCCTTGTGGGGATATTTGTTCTTTGTAAGTACACACACACACAAACACACACATTTAAACTCAATCCTCTCTGCTAAACCTTTAGAAACATAAGCTTTACTGCCATCCAGTGGAAGCATGATGACTGTTCACTTACAGGCACACCAGGAGTCCCTAGATCTCCATCTCTGCCTCGCTCCCCCTGCAAATAGATACATCATGATTAGCTGAAAATTTGTTTACATACATAGAGCTTTGCTCCCTCGTACGTGCGCTAATGGGAAAACAGTGGACTTTGTGTGTGTATATGTGTGTGTGGGCAAGGGGTGAGATTAAACAACAGTGTACCAATGTAGTTCTATGTGTGTATTACTGTGTGTGGGTCCATGTGTGTGTGTGTGTGTGTGTGTGTGTGTGTGTGTGTGTGTGTGTGTGTGTGTGTCAGCGGAGAAAAGGTCATGATTACCACTAGCAGCCAGAGAGGGGATAGGAATTGGCTACCAGTGACCTTTAACAAACCTGACTTTTTATCTCATGTCTGGCTTTCCAACTGCATCCTGCAGCAGTGCAGCACACTACTCTTCTTTCTCTGCTCCTCTCCCCAGTCACACTGTTTCCCATTAGCGCACGTACGAGGGAGCAACTGAATCGCAGCATTCATCACACGCTTTGATTGTTGAGTCTGCGATTGATGCAGTGTTCACAATGACAGAAACTAGGATGGGGTGGCATCATGCTACCAGCACCTTTCTGACAGTCAATAAGCCAGCATAGATAATGAATACATATTTGACAAAGCTATTAATATGCTGACAGACCATACAGTCCACA
This sequence comes from Ctenopoma multispine, assembly GCA_034779795.1. NCBI lineage: Eukaryota > Metazoa > Chordata > Actinopteri > Anabantiformes > Anabantidae > Ctenopoma > Ctenopoma multispine. Next base: position 26,336,019 of record JAUYWH010000012.1, on the reverse strand, counting down.
TTTCCCTACATTTCTTGTGGAGTTGTGTCGCTTCAGTGTTAACTACACGCACACAAAAGCTCACGTGGCTCAGAGTTTACCTACAGTTGCCGTTTACATTGCGCTGTCAGTAAAGGAAGCAGATGAACCAGTTTATATTGAGCTCTAACATGAGATGAAGTCTATCAGAGTCTCTATCTCATGATATGATCTGGATTCACTAAATAAACAGTATAGGTACAATTTGAAGCAGCAAGTGTGCACAAAAACAACTTCACTTCAGTTCATCACTACAGAACTGCTTCTGTGGAAACATGGTTCTGTTACGTTATTTGTTCCAGATTTTTGTTTTTCAGATTTGTGGACAGTGGCATGATAATGAGTCACGCTGGTTTATTTGGAATTAGTACAAGCCAACCAAACTCGAAACCGAAAGCTAACCACTTACTCATACTCACTATGTGTATGAAGCCTCCACTGCACAATTCTCAGTAATGAATCATCACTGAGTCTGAACAAGGAAACTACACACATATATTAAGTAACAGCTAAGCGTATCATTTATTTACACACATATATATTTATATATACTGTATATACACATAAACCAACTTTTACCAGGAAGCACACAATTCAGAGTTGTTACCAACCTAAACTGGTAAGTGCTTATTATAATTGATGGTTGAAGGTTTTTCTTAGTATTTCAGGTGTAGTTTTTTTTCATATGTGTTAATTAAGTGTTAGAATACTATTGGTATACATATATTTGCTGGGAAACACTTAGTAATTAGGTGTCTGTAAAAGGAAGAGTTACTAATTAGGTATTTCATAAATTAATCATATGATGTTTTATTTATTTTCTTTTCATTAGTAATTAATAATTATATCTTTTATTGTCTGTGGTTGCAATACTCAGGACTTGGTTCGTCAATGAAGACCAAAATGGTTCTCTGTACTCCCTATAGCTTTTCACTGATCACTTCCTCATGGTGTCATCAACTACTCTGTCTGCTTTACAAACTATTAATAAAACCATTAACACAAAGCAATCAAGGTCTGTTAATTCTCCATAAAGTTTTATGTTTCAGTGTAGGAGTTGTGTGACTCAAACAAATGAGTTTCATGAGCCATGAACATGATTTTCTAACACAAGTGTGAAGGAAAAAATACATTACCTGGTTTCCTTTCAAGCCAGGCTCTCCTCTCTCTCCCTAAAAATACAGTTAACATTACAACATGTGCAAATTGCAGGTTTTCAGCATGTTAAACAAACTGATCTGGAATAGGACTGTTTTGTGTCTGTGTGCAGAACAATATTCAGCATCATGATCATGTCATGTAATACAAAATATGACTGAATATGTATAACAGTCAACATGTAAATTGTGTTGGCTCTTGACGGCTAAAGGTATATATATTATTTGTGATAATACTTTTTTGACATAGTTCATGTAAATTTATTATTGTTACTTATTGACTCAGGTTTCCTCACCTTGTGACCTTTGAACCCTGGCAGTCCCATTCCACCTGGCAGCCCCGGAAAACCTGACTCCCCCATAGAACCCTGAAAACGAGAACAGTTGCTGATCTTTGGGAAACATGACAAGAAAATATTGAAGAGAAAAGATTTGGAGGAGGTGGTGTTCCTCACACTGGACGGAAAATGTAATACCCATCATGTCTTTGTTTGTTAGCACCAAGGGAGCATCTTAATCTAGCAGAAGAGTGCTAAAATAAATTTTAGGTGTGTGTACTGTATGTGTGTAACTATCTATTAAATCCCCTGTGACAACTCACCACGCTGTTGCAGTGAAAATGTTCTTAGCCAGTAATCAAGGCTGAATAAATATGCATTATAAAGACATCTGAGTGAAAACCTTTCAAGCACTCCGTGAAATCACCATTTCCTAAAAGCTAACGTAACATCTGCATTGAAGCAGTCCGCCTTCAACATAACAAAAGGTTACCTGTAATTAAGTAGCACCAACTTTTTTTTAACATCACAATGGTTGACAATTATGGGCATAATTGCTCAGAAACATGTCACTTAACAAACAAGTGTAAAAACGTAGCTGTTACTCATCAGTAAGCTTCAAACTAGAAGGTGGCGAAATAAGACTTGGCTGACAGGATGGGAGGAAAGAGACAGAGAATAAGCTCGGTTTAGAAAAGAGAAAAGGCTAAAGCTGTCACCCTGATCACACCCTGATCCTTCAGGGGGAATTAGCTGTGCCCTCACTAATCCCAGCGCTATGTTGAACTCTCTCAAACTTCTACTTTTATGTGGGCGGCAGTGCAGATTTGCTAGAATTGGTGGGGGAAAGGTGCAAACAGCGTACGGATATAAGTCAACTTGTTGCAGTATCTTTGAATTAAGTCTGGGTAGCACTGATTTCTTCTTTACTGACACTGAGTTTTGAAACATTACTAATAAAGGCTTAGGATGACACGACTATTCTGTTTTCTGTATCATTTTACTTGGTGGCTTAATAGGCACTCAGAGCACCTGATTAAAGTCAGACAAAGATTGTGGTCTGGCTTAGTAAACAAAAACACTGACTTCAGACACCAGGTGTTTATGTACTTACCTTCTCTAATCTCAACCAAAATGCTTTTCTTGCTTAAACTTAACCCAGCAGTGTTTCAGTCATTCTAAAATTACATTTCATCAAAACATAATCCATCCAGTGATTACGTTCCCTGCAGAAGCATAATTGTGGCTGCAGTTTAGCTGCATAGGAACATCATTTTTAGGAGACAGGTTTCTTGTGCTGTATAAACATGTGGGGTTTTTACACTATATTAGCTGTTTTTGACATTCAGTATATCTTAAAGCTACTAAATATTTCTTTAGTAGACATGTGTTTGATAACTTATCTTAATGTGGCTTAAAGTGCTGTCAAAAGCTTCGCTTTGTGATGGTACAGTATTTTGGCAGATGCAACCTGTTGTTGTGTACTTTCACTTTTAGGAGTCTCTGTTGACCGCTTTTACCCACTTTGTAATACGACACGAAGAAGCCCTAAAGTGAAACACTCTAGGGTTCAGTCATGTTTGGCTTAAACTGAGTAACAACTGATTCCTTGTCATTTGACTGTGCATAAACAGCAGACACTGACTATTTTGATTTTTTTTTTATTGGCCTACATGGCCTTTCTCTTCACTGTGTATTATGTTTCTGTGTTTACTGTTGTCTTGCTGAATTGTTAATAGTTCATTTTATAAGAGTAGAGAAAATATACTTTTGATATTTCTTTATTTTTATACTAAACTGTCTCTGTGCACTGACAGATAATCATCATCATGATTCAGTGTTTGACAAAATACACAATTTTGTCATGGCTCTATTCATTCTGGCTTTGTGTGCCATGTTAAATGGCAGTGATTTGTCCTGGCTGCTGCTGGAGATTACTTCTGCTCTAGTCGTGAGTGTATCACAGAATATTATTAACTCACTCTGAAGAAATATTGTAATACTGCACCTGAAAACAAGCCACTAGCAACAAAAGGAAGGTGCAGAGCTGCTGAAGACAGAGGTTAAAGGAAAAGATGTAATGTGGTCGACAACCAGCTGCTCTACTCACCTTCTGCCCCGGTGGACCAGCAGCCCCTGGATCTCCACACTTCCCCTATATGAAACACACACACACACCACATTAGTGTGACAGTAGTTGTGAGAGCTTCATGTTGAACAAATGTGATCTTAAACATAAGCCTCAGGGCTCTGTTTAACCATCGCAGAGACCAGCACACAGGTCATTAAGGGTATGTCAGAGTGTAGCTGATTTTTGCACTCTTGTAGGCGCAGTACTGCATGCACAAAGAAGTGGAGAGGAATATAAATGACAGTACGCGGTGAATAATCATTATCCTCTCAGAGAGTCATATTACTGGTCTCTTCCATGATAAACAGCCACGGCAGTCACAGCAGAACATCACAAAAAGAGCTTAACGCATTTAGAGGATGGAATCTGAAGCATTACAAACACGGCTCTGCACTTACATTTGTGGAGGTAATGAAAGTCCAGCCGTGTTTTTGGAGAATAATCCACATTTTGATTTTGTAACTACCATGCAATAAGAAAAGTCTGTTGTAGGCTACAAAGAAAATAATTCCATAAAAAGAAAAATGTGTTTTTGTCTGTGTTTAAATAAATGATGAGATCATTAACAAAAGTAGAAACAACAGCATTGTTTAAATACAATCAGAAATTGAAGTATAAGTAGTGATTAAATGTGTTTTTAAAGCACCAAGTGTAATTTCCATTGTTTTATTACCCTGACGGACACATTCACTTATAAATAAGTAGCATTTATATTTCCTACATCTGGTTGATAAATGCGCCTACTTATTGTAACCTTTAGTGCTTCAAAGTCTGTTCATCATTTATATTTATTTATATATAAATAGGATTTAAAAGTCCTAAAACTAGATTAAGAGAGTCCAGTTAGATTGATGGAACACCAACATTACAAATGTTATTTTAGACAAATAATCTTTCTTAAAGGTTTGTGCGTAGCAATGTATGTGAACCTTTACAAGTACTGGTTCATTTAAAGGGAAAGTCAGAGTCAGCTGTTTCAGTCGGTAGGTGGGGACAGCCAGGCGTGGGAGGTTCTTACTGTTACAGTTCTTATCTTGACAACACAGATTTGTAAAAGTGTGTCATGACTCAAACAAAAGATTGACTCTTATCAGGCTGGAAAGGGTTACAAAAGACAGTGGACTGTCAGGCAGATCGCGTTCAAATAAAGACAACAAAACGCCATCATTACACCGTCAGGTGCAATGAGGAAGCCCATACTCTCCAAACCGAACATTACAGCCGGTCTAAAGTTTGCAGACACATTAAAATAGAAGTTTTTGGCTTAAATGAGAAGTATTACGCTTGTTGATGACACACTTTAATATATAAATATAATCTGCTGGTGGCAGCGTCATGATTTGGGCCTGCTTTGCTGCTTCTGGGTCAGGACGACCTGCCATCACTGATGGAGCTATGAATTCTGATTTATAGAAGCTAATTCTACAGAAAAATGTCAAGGTATCCATCATTAAATTGAAGATCATCTCAACTCAAGACCTTCAACCAAAGAACTTATTCCTGCCATGCAGGGACCTGAAGCAGGCAGTTCATGAAAGGAAGCCAGGCAACTTGAGTTGAAGATGCATCAGAGAAAATTGGCTAAAATCCCTCCAAGATGAAGAGCAGAGCTAATGAACAGTTACTGGAAACATTTAGTTATTGCTGCAAAAGCAGGTCACACCTACTTTTGCTACACACAAATATTTATGGACACTTTACCCAAATAATATAATAATAAATAATAATAAAATAGGTGTAATTTTTCATCTCATGTGTTTCATTAGATTCCCTTTACTTAGCTTTAGGACTATATTTTGCAAAAAGTACTTGATGATTTTTTTTCAGCGATGCTAAATTAAAGAAGCGCAACTACAGGGCTAATTTTTTGCAATTGCCACTCACATCATCTCATTGGAAGCTAACCAACGTCAATCAGCTTGTTCACATGACATGACACATCCAACTATTACCGTCTAGCTTTCAAGAATTTAAAATGGATAGTGACTCTTGCTAGTAAAAAAAAAAAGTCATGACGCAGGTAGATGTTGCTTCTACTACTCCAGCCTTTGTGAATGTGTAGAAAGAGGCAGAGGACTGCATGAATTGTGTGGTCAGCGCCTAAGGATGTTTTTAGTAAACAGGGGTTTTCATGGTTGCAACAACCTAATATTTGTCACACAGGGTTTAATCAAGTTAACTACGTGCAGCGGTGCTGTTGCTTTTACATGTTGCATCCTTTGTGGAGATTGAATCAGGTGTGTGAGCAGGGGTGAATACAGTCTATTTTAAAATAAGCAATTGTACATTCAAGACATTCAAATAAATTCACATTTTTAAGTGTATTTACTGGTTAAGGCATGTGAAATTAAAAGTGTTTTTTTTGAGTACTTATGTGAGTTTAGCAACTGACTGAATCACCAAATTATCAAGCACCATGCTGCTGAAAACCGCATGTTTCCTCCCATCTCCCATCTCCCACCTCCCACTCGTGCCTCTCCTTCCATCTTTGTGCTGTGCGTGCAGCGCTGAGTATACAGATTCCCAAGGGAGAGGAAATGTGCATTTCAAGGTCAGGGAAATATGAACATGTCCTCATGTCTCTTGTGCTAGTCTTTGGGAAAACAAAAGCGGAGCCCCTAAGGGGACACTCCACAGAGTTTACACATAAAGGTCAGTTTAATGTGCTTTTTGCAAGTAAAGTGAGAAGAACACAGTCTCTGTTGCTTTGCTTTTGACCAATCTTAATTTAAAATATCTTTTGCAAATCATCTGACTTTACAAAGCACAGTAGGATATCTGTAGAGTAGCCCTTTAATCTGTAGTTACTTCAGTATAAAATAAATACTGTAAGACGTTAATGGAAAAATCTCTACAAAGACTAAAAGTTAATTAAATAGCTTTTTGGAGGAGTGAAACACATGCATACACCAACAGCACAAATATGAACTGGCCTTGGCAAGTTGTCATTTATCACATATTCAGAAACATCTACAATTTGACTATAAACAAGATGACTCCCCCTCAGCAAAATGCAGTTTTCTCCACGGGAACATCAAGAGAACAGGGAGGGAGGGAACGGCATTAGAAAATGCTGAGAATAGCCGAGCGGCAGGGGAGCAGCAGGCCATTAGCATAATAACTAATTATAACGTTCAACGCACAGACCTTGGGACCATCTTGGCCAATCTCTCCGGGCGGTCCCTGAGGCCCCTGGATTCCCTGGACAGGGGGAGATATTGGATGAGAGAAAGAAAAAGAAGAGGGAGCAGAGGGAATGGGTGAGAGAAAAAAGGAATGAGAGAGGGAGAGAGAGAGACAATGACATGAAAGAGACAGACACAGTGCTTTGGGCTGAATGTGACAGAGTGCGTGACGGCTTAGTCAGGAGGCACTGAGGGAGAAATGAGATGGCTCAGGTCCACACACACACATACACTGTTACTCTATAGTTGTTTAGAGACTCACTGCATTGCATTTCCTAAATCTTTATTCTAACTTTAACAGATTCTAACCTGAAGCCTTAACTAAGTCTTTACCCTCAAACTGCCCTTTGCTGGTCAAAATATCATTACGACGACAGAATCAGAGTAAAACATGTCCTCGCAGTCTTAGAAAGACTTTTACACAAACTCCTGCTCACATTTGTACACTTGCACATGAGAAAACACACAGTGTTGGCATTCTCAACAAAGCATTCTGCTGTATCAAGAGCCCAGCTTGAAGCTGCACGTTTGCCGCTCCACCATGTCTTCACCATCAAAACAGGAAACATGACGGTTTTTCAATAAAGCCAAGCATTAACAAATTCAGTTGCTAAAAAATATATCAAAAATAACTTAAAAAATTGTTTTTGTTTTGCAGTGTTTTGTCACACTCATCAAATACATTTTAATATTACAGTTAGGATAATCTGAGTGAATCAAAAATGCAGTTTTTGAATAAGAATTTCATTCCCTACAGGAAAAAAATCCCATTGCTGGTGAACCACGGTGAAAACCATCTTCCACAAATGGCGAAAAAATTGGAACACCGTTGAGCCTTCCCAGGAGCGACGGGCCTACCTGTGGCTGCAGCTTCAGGAGCTGAACAACTTGCTATAATTGATAGAAACATGAATTCTGCTCTCTACCAGAAAATCCTGAAGGAGAATGACCTTAAGCTCAAGAGCACTTGACACCAGGACAGTGATCTGAAACACACCCGCAAGTTCACCTCTGAATGGTGAAAAAGAATTTAAGCTTTTGGAGAAGCCTTGTCCAAGTTCATACTTAAATCCGATTGAGGCTGTTTTTGAAAACAGCCTTTTTCCCCATAATTAATGAAGTCATCATTTGAAAACAGCATTTTGTATTTACTCTGGTTGTGTTTGTGTAATATTAAAATTTGCTTGATGATCTGAATCACTCACTGTGACAAATGCAATGAAAATAAAACATCAGAAAAGAGGCAAATTCTTTTTTCACAGCACTGCAGTAATGTGTCATTGGTTGTGTTTTCAGAAAGACAAAACCCATATTAGAAAAAATGTTTATCACATTCTGAACTCCACCTGATCCAACTTTTGTGTGAACCCTTGTTGAAGCCTTACTGACCAATAGCCGAACTTCCAGCTTGCGTAAGGGGGTTGTGTGTTAATGGAGCCTCATTTTAACATTACATATGCTCTAAAAAACTAATGTAATAAGCTTGTTTACTTAAAAAGCCAGTGCTCGCAGTTTACGTGCGAAGGTGGATAAGTACATCCATTCCTTACACTTTTGCCGTGTTTTGGGCTTTGTAATATTTAAAAAGGTATTACTACAGCCTCAGGTACATGGAGAAATGGAGAAATTCTAATCTTGGCAAACCTGCTAAAGTATATTTCATTACAGCTGCTAAGCTACGATGGGACAATCACAGTTGGGGTGAGCATTTTATTAAACTGAATTACATTTTTATGCAGGTAATGCCAAATTTAATTGGTGTTGCCTCGGTCAACTGACAATTAGTTTGACTTCCATGTATATTAATTATCATACAGTTGCCTAGATACAGTGGATTCTCCTGACTTGTATGAGTGTGTCATATAAGTCAGTGGCCCACTGCAGACGTAACGTCACAGAAATTCTCTCCTCTGTTTCCAGCAATAGAAGGAGGAGGATGAAGACTAAAAGATGACATTTGTGGTTGTGGAAATTTTAATTGAAAGAATTTAATTATATATCAGGGTTGTACAGTACTGTATGTATGTATATAAGTGATGTATGATTTTAATTATTGCCCATGCATTGAATTAGGATAGACAGTCTGTTTTATGTGTTTATCCATGACCACCCAAGAATAGGTCTCAACCGGTTTATGCAATGCAAATGCATCCTCAATCTGTGAGACACCAATATGTGATGGTGATTTTATGTGTACTTTGTCTTTTGTACCACTAGGGGGGAGCAGCGCAATGAACACAGTATTCAACCATCACCATGGAGGACTGTGTGCTCACTGTGCTCTGATGTAATTTGCCGAGTGTGATCTTGTTTACCAGAGGGAGGTGCCCTTACTGTGTGTACAGCCATAACCCCGCACTCGCTAATCTGACTTTGGTTCTAAATTAACAACCACTCACCGCCTTAATGGCATTGCTAAATAAATCAAATGGACTCATATGGTTCCTGGGCCAAATTAATGATCTCATTATGAGCCCACTGCAGAGACAGTAATGTGAGCAGTTTTCTGTGTAGAGATTGCTCAAAGACAAATGTGGAAACAGGTGGACCATGTTTCCCGCTTGTTACAGTAGACTATATAGGTGACTATGGGGAATATGATTTAAAAGCTGTTGCTCCCATGCGTATTAAGCACTAGTTAGACATGGACTGGAACTAGATCTGTAACATGACCCCTTAAAAAGCCAGCGTGGAACGTAGGAGCGCCTTCTGTGCTTCTTGTGGACAGGCAAACTTGGATTAAATGTCCCTGCTCCACTGCCAGTTTGGATGATAGTCAATAGCCTTAAATTATTCAAGGTTTTTCTTTCAGACAACATGTGTTTTTCCTGTTTTCTCTTCTCAATTTGGAATTCCAGATCCCCTATGTATTGCGGCCTTTGTCATTGCCCAGAGACATGTGCTCTCTCCATGTTCCTAGCCCTTCCTCTCACCTGCCACCAAAGAGCTTAATGGATAGGGGGTAAATGCATCAGTGTGCTCGAAACAAACTAAGCTGTAATACATCTGAGTGTGTCTAACGGCAAATACATCTGTTCCAAATGGTCACACCTGAAGGCGAGGCAAATGGCTCACTATCAGAGCCCTCTACTGACTGCATCCAACTGCCTCTCCAAACTCCAGGATGTCTGTGTCTCATGCATGTCTCTTAATCTTCATTTTGTGCATTCATTCAGTTGTACACACAAAATGTAACAGATGTAGACATATTAACGAAGAGAGAGAAGTTCAACAGGGAACCTCATATCCAGCCTCATATTCATGTTTGTATATCTAGAATGACACTGTGAATCAAACCCCAGGTCTCTGCAGTGTTGCTTCCGCTTACAATTCAAACCTAATTCAAACCATGCTGTGTTGGCTACTGAAATAATTTTCTGATTCACTGACATCCTCTTGGATATTACACGACAAGAACATCACACAAGAAATACTAAAATATGATGCAACAGAGTTCCACCATGTATGTTCATGTATAAAATCCACAAACTACTTAGTTGGACACAGTATGAAAACCTTTAGGAAGTATGTATCCTCTCTCATGTAAAGCTTTCTGTATCTCTCTTGATTATTGTAGATCAGAGTTGTTACAAGCCAGTGTTACCTTTATTCCAGGTGGTCCTTGCGGCCCAGGTAACCCTTGTTCTCCCTAAAAAAACATTGAGCAACACAGGAAATAAACAGGTGAAATAGACTTAAACACATAATAAAAGATTTATTATATTTTGGTTCCTTCATTAATTTTTTCTTGATGAAACTGGTTTGACATCTTGGACTTAATCCAAAAATGTGGTTGTACTAAATTATGTTTTGTAGTAGAGACCTTTCAGGAATTTCAATATTGCAGCTATCGTCTGGTTTACTATTATGATGATGATGATGAAGAAATCATCATATTAGTCGAGTGTGGAGTAAAAGTAAATGTTACTTCTCACCACTGTATGTGTGTGTAGTGCTCTTCTCTTCAGGAAGAAGTGGGAGCTGTCCTCGGTTTTATTCACCTGGCTTCTCAACGGGAAATGAGCTTAGTGAGAGTGCAGACAATGAGATTGAGCAAGGAGACCAGTGCAGCTCTGATACAGCAACTTGTTACAACTCGCTGTCGGATTTTATGTCACAGAAACTAACTGTGAGTAACTCTGACTGTAACGCTGTCACTTCTAATAAACAGCAGTAAGTACTATGTTTGCAAAATGTAATTTCCAAACTGTCCAAATGAAAGTTAATGTTGTTCCGTGTTGCTGGATTTGTAGATAAGGATGCGTTAATGTGACTGATGATACTGTGCGTAAACCAACCAAAAATCACTTTTAAGACCATCACCTTACAACTAACATTGTCTAGTGCATTTTCTCTGCTATAGAAAATGAAGAAGTTAAAGCTGGTTTCACTATTTAATTGACTGAATGTTAATTTATTTTAAAAACTACAGATGGATAGAAATCCTGTTCTCAGATCTATGGTTGTTTTAGATTTAAAACTTCACATGTGGAAACGTGCACGAGGGTATTGATTTAAATCTATAATGTACATATTACATTAGAAAGCTATTTGCATGATCTATCAAATGTAAGCTTGTGATTTTTTAGTGGTTAAAGGCTTTGGAAAGGCAGCATTGACACTCCACCAGTCACACAAACACAAACGGATCATCCTGGAGGATCAAAGTGCTTTGGATTGAGGCTTTGTGAATCTGCACTGATGATTCCACTACAGATAAGTTTGCTGTGTGTGTATGTGGCATAAAGTAAACTAAGAGTAATCCTCGGGCTTTAAATAAGTCTGATGGATCCAGATATCAGCAGGTGTCTGACATGGTGGCTTTGCTTTGGTAACAATATCAAGGCTTTTTAGCATCAAAAAGACATCCTGTATGCTCTATGTCTCCCTCTCCTAATCTTTCTATCTCTAAAAGATTTACTCAATGTCTTATTTCAATGTCAGATCCACCACATAGATTCTCACTTAATTAAAATGGCTTGTCAGATAGCAGAGGAAGGAAATGTGCAATGAATGAAATATGAGATGCATCTTTTTTTTTTTTTCTGGTAAAAACAACCCTGATCATGTTGATAACAAATATTTTACCGTGAAAAAATTCCCAAACACATTAGAGTGAAGCGGGCCCTGCATCATAACATTTATCTTACTCATCCATCTGTCAGCAGTGTACCTGCAGAGCTGTGGATAGATGAGGATATATGATCTGTCTGTAGTGGATTCTGGATATTAACACACCAGTGGAAGAATTAGGTTCACCTAATCTTTGTGAGTTTCATCAACAGAACTTTTCTGTTCCTGTCATTTCCCATAAGGATTTTTTACCATGACGTGATTTAGATCATGCCCTTTTTCCTTAACAACCCTTTTAAATGCATAGGTGGTAAATAACAAAGTATATTTACTCAAGTACTTTACTTAAGTACAGTTTTGAGGTATTTGAACTTTACTGGAGAATGATGTCAATGACTCACTGCAACTAAATACTGCTGTGCATATTTGTCAAAGTGCCATTTAAAATCTATCAGTTTATTGTGCAATTACAGTTTTAGGAACTGAACAGCTGGGCTGAGACATTTTTGGGAATTCCCCAGCTGCCCACGTTGCCCCCCTGTAGGTCCACCCCTGCTGCACAGGCCCTGTCAAAAAAAACTAATAAACTAAATTCCACAATAATCTGACATTTCAAACAATAATGTCATTACTTAAGTGAAGAGTTAAAGAAAGTATTTCTCAGTCGTATATGAGTGAGATATCCAACACCAAATGAAAATCGAGTCAGTTAAATTTGACCTCATTAAACACATTACTAAACACTAAATTTTGGGGAAACAAGAAAGCAGAAGCATGAGACTTTAAAAACTGTTAGCAGTGGACATTGAGTATGGTAACCGGGTACAGAACCCGAATTGTAATTTGCTTGTGTCTCCTTGTAAGTCGCTTTGGATAAAACCGTCTGCCAAATGAACTAAAGTAAAGTAAAGTAACCATCAGTGTTTCCAAGCAAGTTGTTTCTACAGAATCTCAGTAATATTTAGTTGCACACGTTTACTTACAGTATAGAAGATTCAAGTAAAAAATACGTAAAATACACAAACTATTCTGCAGATACATCTAGTGGGAGGGTAGCTTGCAAGCTCAATTACATGCAATACACTTGCTGTAAGCATTGTTTTCCTGTTTGTGTCTGATTCAGAGTGATAATCAAACACTCTAAATGAACATGGAGACAGTTTTATGCAGTCTCAGTTACAAGGCAATTAGAACTGGAACAATGTAGAGTAGTAAAACTATTTACTATAATAAAACCTGCGTTCACATTATTTGTTATCCAGCTTTCCAGTAAACATCAGTTTGATTAAGAAGGGAAGGTTTTGTTTTAGGATGCAGTGGGAAGCTGCTCTGCACGCAACGCTGTGTCCCTACACGGCAAGATGTGTGTATTAGTGCATATGTGTAACGCATGTGTACATCTCTGCAGTATGTCTGCTTTGTTTTACATGCTGGCCACTGTAATGTGTCTGTGTGCTTGTGGTGACAGTGATGAGTTTACCATTCTGACTCTTGCAGACATAGGATGTAAAAATGTGAACATTTAAGATGCATAAACATGACACAATAGCTCATTTATTTATGCAATCGTCTTATGCACAAGGTTAGAAAGAAACTCATATTTAGTAGTATACATTTAAGTAACTATAGTATGTTGCTTCAAACTTCTCTCTGGTGAGCTGCACCACTGAGCCCCTCACTATTCACGCCCTTTAGTTGTTAGCATTAGCCACATTAGCTTGCATATTTTTTTAATTTGAAACATAGTTTTTTTTTTATTATTTCACAACGGGTCATACCCTGGCCCTGTCTCATTGTGTTTCTATCTCCCTGTTTCACTCTTCCTCCCTCACTTTGGCCACACCCCCGTCTCTGTTCTCCCTCACTCCCAGCTGCACCTCATTACTCATTAGGCCACTTAACACCCTGCACTTCCCCTTCATTTTGTTCCAACTTGGTCCCTTCATGTTCTTTCACTTCAGTCCTAACCAGCTAAATCACCTCATCGACTCCTGTTCAGCCTCCCTGTAGTCTTCCCTGCACTGCTCACCTGTAAGTTGGTTCAGTTTTGGGTATATGTGTGTCACTGCTAATGATGGCCAAAGGAAGCTTCATCTCTGGCTTCATGTGCTCACAACCCCCTGAACTATTTTAGAGCCTTTGACCAGGGCTCTAAAATAGTTCCTTGTGTAACTATACAAAGTATAACGCTCTTAAAACTGTCTTGTCGCAGTTTGACATGGGAATAATGAGTTCCAGGAACTAAATATTTTTCTTTGTGTGTGTCAAGCTATTACGACATTAGCTGTTTGTGTATAAGTTCTAACCTGAACTGAAAAAATCCACATAATAATAACGTGTGCATTTCTCTGAGACTTAAACCAGACAGAGTGAATGTGCTTTTGTAACTTGGGAACTTGTTTAGTCATTTTATTCCGTTTCACTGTCTTATATATTTTGAACAACACGCCAAATCTCGAACCACTCACGTGGTACGTGCCACTAGCGAGGCTTCATACGTCATCACATACGTCATCGAAGCAAGCTTCAATACACACTTTGCCAAAAAATCTCTAGATCGCCTGACCCACGCTCCAAATCCTCGACACAACAAGTCCCATCACTACTCACTGCCATTCACTCCCAGTCTTAGTCTTAGCCTTCACTTGTTGCTCAGTTATTTATCAATACTGATTTTCTCTGTCTTGTTTGTTGGAGTTTGTAACAGCTTATGGACATAATTATTGAAATTTATAATTTTATTGTCAAATTACAGCTTGAAAACCTGAACAGTTGGGCTGGGACTTTTTGGAGAGCGCCCTGCTAGTCTACAGTAGGGTTGGCAGCTGCCCTCCTTGGCCCCTGACAAATAAACTAATAAACTAAATTCCACAATAATTTGACATTTCAAGAAATAATGTCATTACTAAGAGTACTAAGAGAAAGTATTTCTCAGCAGTATATGAGTGAGATATCCAACACTAAATCAAAAGTAATTCAGTTAATTTTTACTAATTAAGTTTCTCCAACCTGTCTCGTTATCAGAGAAGATTTTGAGACCAGTTCCATAATTTCCTCCTTTAGCTGCAGAGTCATTACATTGGAAAGGATTTTCCCTCCTCCCCACAGAAATGCGGAGGAATAATCTCGTCCTTCACTCACTCTGTGTTGCGCGTGTTAAATGACCGACAGACCACTGTCGGTTCAGAGCACGTTACACAGATTTAATTCATGTGTATAAATCAATAATAATGTAATACACATGACACATACCTCATCAAAATAAAACAATGGAAACTCTGCAATGTACACACTTCCTTGTGCTGCTCTTACTTTTGCCATTTAGGTTTTAAAGGGTCATGTCACAATGGTTAATAAAGTCAAAAAATTATTCATAATTAAAATATGTCAGGTCATTTGTAAACAACATTTACAGGTAGCTAAAACATACAGATCTCAGAATGTAAAACATTGTATGACTTAAACTTGTAATAAGTTACGTTACATTTAAAATTGGATTTGGAGAAACTCAGTCTCCAAGCTTAATAAGATAAACATAAACGTAAAATAAGTAATATCACCTAATTCAAAACGTTCGTAAAGTTTGTTTTCTCTACTTTTTTAAGTGCTGAGATAACTTCGATGACATCATCAAGGTCATTTTCTCAGATCTGACAAATCTCAACCACAGAAGACATCACATTGGCTTTACTAGCACACAGCATTGCGTAAATAAATCCAAGCTCTTGTGTTTCTGTCCCCATAACGCTTTCCTTCAAACCTTAATGGAATCACCTAAAACTATCAACTTTTTATATCCACAGATTGCAGAGTTAACAGGAATTATATCTCTGTACTGAACACTGAGTCGATTATGCCCTAATAACTTGTATGTGACGCATATTCATTACAGAGTAGTGTTGTAACTTCAATAATAAATAACTGGACCCTTTGACAGTTTCACTTCAGGCCACCTTCTGCATTAGAAATAACAATGACAGTACATATAATCAATGTCAACTCACCTGGGCACCAACAACACCAGCAAGCCCAGGTTCACCCTTCTCTCCCTGGGGAGACAACAGACATGTCAGTGCCTCACACTTTGCAACTGCTGTCATTAACAAGTTGTACATGGCATGTGTAAAACAGCACATGGACAAACTAGTGTTCTCTCTGTCTCTACATGGTGGAGAGACAGTCTCTTCACTCAGACAACCTTCACTCGACGAGCTGTCGTCCTCCAAACCAAGGGTCAGCAGTTTGATTCTCAGTCGCCCTGAAGCTACATCTCGAGGTGTCCTTGGACAAGACACTGAAACCCCGTAGTAGCTCTGACACAGGTCTAGCAGCTGTCCAAACAACAATTTCCCCAAGTGGATCAATTAAGTCTTTTTTTTTTAAGTTTGGGAGCCCCTGGCACAGGAGGTGGAGCAGTTTGTCCAACAAAATCAGGACAAGCAGCTCAATCCCTGGCTTCTCCGGTCCACATGTTAAAGTACCTTTGGTCAGACACTGAACCCCAAGTTTTTGTCCTTTAATGTTAACATCAGCATGTTAAGATTTAGCTTATGTGCAACCATAGTAGAGTTACTAACATGGCAGTAAAGCCGTGTAAAATCATTCACTGAATAATGATGATTCAGGTCATCACATTATGCATACAGTTGAAACCTCTGAGTAAGTATAACATATCTACATATATGAAGGTGTAGAATGAACTAAGATGGACTGTTTCACTTCCAAGCTTCCAAAAACACTGGTTTAGATTGAGGCATTGGATTCTATAAAAAAAGTTATTTTTGCTTCAAATCTTGTGAAAGTTTGTTGTATTTTTGCAATTTAACTTTAAAGAAAATGTTTGGATTTGGAATGTTGTGCGTCAGTCCCTGGTAGCGGTACAGTACTAACACATGGACGCAGCTTGTGGTGTGGCCAGTGTTGTGGCCAGAGATCCTGCAGTGAGCCAGCAGCTTGTTAAAACTAAACATGAACAGCAACAAATAAAGACATTTTAAGCCACACCACAACATGAGAATAAAGTTTTAACCAGCCACAAGATACTCTCTATACTGTTAAACTATGCTTGTTGAATGTATTTCAATGCAAGTGGTAAGTTAACCACTGTGTAATACTGGAACTGGCAATGAACAACCTGTAAAACATATTTTGGTATTGCAAACCATTCATTTCTAAACAGATGCTGTGACAGGCTCTGATACAAATCTGCACAAACTTTACATTTATGTAAAAAGAATTTGTTGATTTTCACATTAAAGATGCTTCACACTTGATTCTGTACTGTTTCTGTGGCACTGAGGTGTGTCTGCAATGTCAGACAGACTGAAATGCTATAAATTAATAAATATCATTTAAATATCAGTTTGTGATTAATAATAGTAATAAGGACTGAGGGACATTTTATTAGGAATACAACGCCACAGCCTTCAGCAATGAAGAGTCAATAGATCTTAAATTTTATCAGTCTCCCATTGCTTTCAGACACTGTGAGCACAGATATTCCCTTATACAGGTTTTTAAGCAGGCACACTTTTCTGGCTGGTCATTTCATTATAGATTAATACCAGCATCATACTAGCATCATATCATCATCATCATCATCATCATCATTATTATTATTATTATTCTTTTCCAGTAGTTTAACTTTTCTAAGCTGGCTGGTTTCTGACCTGCGCTTGATGCAAACCTTTACCTGCTCATATCCTGGACTCCACTATGATGTAACTGCACGTCCGGTTCAGCGTAGCACTTTCCCTCTGTACACGTTCTCTGCAGACACAGAACTAACCAGGTCCCATCAACATATATTTTAAGCGCAGAGCTCAGCATGTTTGGCAGTGAAGGAACAACTGAATTAGCTCCCCACTGAGTGTGTTTTCTTTTGAAGTGTCTCGCCATGCAAAACCATTACGAGCAGCAGACCTCATAATTACACAGCCAAGACGCCCAATAAATGACAAGATGACATAAATCTCTGCATGTCTAGAACAAAAGAAAATACACAAGTGTTCTGACACCGTCCTTCCACATAAGCAGGCTAATCTGCTACTGCCCCACATATTGCTAAAAATGAATAGAGACTGTGACTGCTTGATGTCGTAAGGCTGAGATACACTTCAAGTAGAAGAGCTGAGGGGAAAATCAATCAACCAAACAGCAGATGGCTCAATCTGGGCTGCGAGGGAGTTTGTGTTTCAAGTGAAGGAGTTTGTGTGTGTTTTCAGTGTGTGTGTGTGTGTGTGTGATGGATGACAGAATACGAGGCTGATTGGTGCAGCGTAAGCAGGTATTTGGGAAATGTCCCCCATTTTTGTGTTGAAGAAGGAGTAAAGCCACAAGCTGAACCTGAACTCTCAGCAACAGCTAGCCTGATCCCCAAAGTTGCACATTGTGCATTTGAAAGAAATGGTGAAAGAATGGTGAACGGTCACTGTCACACCACAGACATATGTCAACCTTAACCAAGTGCTGTTGAAGAAAACGTATTAAACTTGAAGTTTCTAGGATGCGTTAGGGAAATGAAAGTTTATTTTAATCTATGCGAACTGAAAACAAAACTGAAAACATCATGTTTTTTACCAGTCAGCTGTAAGATGAGTGGAGAGTCAGGCCTCTTCCATCATACATAGAGTCAAGATCTTGCCTTGACTCAAACTACTGCAGCAACCTACCTTTACGAGTCAGAATCAAGCAGCATGCATTACACGTCAAACAACACAAGTGTGTCATATTTGGGCTGTTTAGCCAGCAGCTGACTAGTAACATCAAATCAGAGTTATTGAAGTATATAGGACAGTTATTATAACAGTTCTCACTATGTCTCTGTTCCTCTGCTACCTCAAACTCCTTAAGTCCTAATCGTTTGGTATTGTTTATTCAGATAATATTATTGCTCAAAGAGAAAACCAGTTTCACCAATTACTGTGACTCTGACTAAAAGTGAAATTGAAAGCAGACTATTCAGACTCTGTATTTTTCTACGCCCACTTCTCTCTGCTGTGTAGAACATTTGGAAAACCTGTCAGTAAAGGAGAGCCTGTTCATTCTACATAACAAAAATAGATTTTAAAAAAGTAGACTATAAGTAGACTTATAAAGAGGATAGTATGGTTGTGGAAGTAAAAGTGATTAACACGTGGTGCACTGAAATGTTTAGATGGACATGAACCTGAGTTAATCAACACCATACGGTAACTGTGTTAAAAAATATAGTTCTTTGATCTCTCCTGGTACATCAACAGGAAAATTCTTAACAGATTTATCATGTTTCAAATATTGAATTAAAGCTAAAATACCCAACTTACAGATGTACAAATAAAGTAGTAGTAGTAGTTAAAATTGTCGGACTGGTTAGAAGGGCAAACTTTACTCAAAACCTTTTAGAAGCAATCTTTTCGAACGCATCTGTACGTCTGTTCTTGTGGTGAACAACTGATGACTCGGAGGTCTAACAGCATGAGTACTGGAGAAGCTGTAACTTCTAACTAAACATGTGGTAGGAGGTCTCTGATGCTGCTAAAGCACAGAAGTTAAAAGTAGTCACAACTTATAACCACGGTGACTTATTTATGGTTCATATATGGACACCATTGTCATGTGTTTGCTTGCTTTAAGCGGCATAATTTAAAGCTTAAAAACTTATTGACACACTTCAACTAATGCTATTGATTCTATTTGTGTGTCTTTCAGATTAGCAGATAAGAGAAATAAGAGATAAGAGAACATTCTCATCCAACTGTATCACCACAGGCAACAGATATGAGTACTTGCAGATATGAGTAATTACAAGGAAGCAACAGGGCTGTGATATGCAGCATCTTTATCTCTGTGTGACATGAAAACTTCACACAGTTGCGTCTGAAAGGCTATAACGTAGGGTGCAGAAAGCTCCCTTCCTGATAATAAAAGACCTAATTTTAAACATGCTGAACATAAAAAACCAAAACAGTTTCAGAGTTGGTGTATGTTGCTGGAAGACAGCAGTGTGTGTGTGTGTGTGTGTGTGTGTGTGTGTGTGTGTGTGTGTGTGTTTGATTAAAAGGCATGCTGACAGCCTGAGGCCATACACTGTATACTGTATATATATATACAGTATATGTATGTCTAAGTTTAGGCCTCATTAACATTAAATGGAGCTGTCATGGATGACTGGACAGAAATCCTTTATAGTTGTTGGGAGCTGTTTCCTCAGGCAGTGACCACACTGGAAGCTAATTTAGTTCAATACACATCACATATGTCTTTTTTGTCACTACTTTACTATATCTGGCTGTTCACTCCATGGCACTTGTTTGAGAGTTGTTATAAGACTTACTCTACACAGATGCCTAGTGAAGGCTGTGCTCGAACAAAACAAAAATTTCTCAGGGTCATTTGTACATTACCTCCGTACACTATGGTGAGAATGTTGTTGCAGAGTCTTCAGAGACTTTAAAAACACCATGTGGTAGCTTGAATGTAAACCCCTCCTCAGGTCATTAAATCTACCTAAAGTCCTAGAAACAATTCTGAGAACATGTCCTTTGTGGCCTCAGTGTTGTTGTAGCAGAGGTCCTGAGTCACAGGCATACTCATAGGTTTCATGGCGAAGAGAATCTAAGCTTAAATGTCAGCAAATGGACCTTGTGAATGAACAAGTGTGGAAAAAAGGCCTACAAGATACAGTTCACTGACAAGACAGTGGTTCTTAACGGTACTGAAATATTAATACAAATAATAAAAATAATATAAAAATAAGTCTATTGGGCAATTAACAGAAGACAATCTGAAATTAAGACCAGTCAAAGAAATCCTTGTAGAGTCACCACCAGACACCAGAACATGCTTTCCGTGATGAGTTACTTAGTCCAGGAAATCAGCGCTAAGCACACCACATTGGCCTCAATGGGGCTGGTAAAAAACAGAAGGATGTAGCTCAGTTGGCGTTTTTTTACGAAATTTCGTTAGATGCACGAAGCTTTCAGCACAATTCTGACGTTTTTACCTGAACATCGCTGTCTGACTTAACAGGGTTGCACTAGGATTGAAAGACAGGGGAGGCTTAGCCCCCAGGGTTGTAGGAAGGAATTAGCACATACAGCGAGCGCTGAAACTTTTTCGCCAAACCTAAATAGGTTTAATTAATTTTATTATCTGTCGTACAGCAGTTCTGTTATCTAAGTTTTTTACAGCCTACATGTTGGGGTTGTGTTCATTAAAAACATGCTAGCAAATATATCCACCAATGCATTTGATAATATTAAATGTGATACACGAAACATTACATAATTTTAATTAAATAGTGATAGCTAGACTTATTATTTTTAATTTCAATTCATAGTCTTGCTTTTATTTGTTAACTTAGTACCTGCACTCAGTGATATATTGTATGAAATGTATGGATATATAATTTAAAAATAGTAAAATAATTATTATATTTCTAGGGGGCCTTGGGATCAAAATAGGCCTAATGACATATGCATGACTTAATATTACAAAATAATACAAATATTAGAGGAAAGTAGCACACAGAACCAAAATACACCATAGGATTTGCAATGTTATGACAAGTTGATAGAGAGAGATCATTGTAAGAATAAATATCTCAGGGACTCACGTCCAACAAGCCAAACACTTTCAAAGCATTTATTTTTATTCCTATCAGTAATACTGTGCTTAGCGGCCACCAGAACTGTGTCTCATGTCTGAAAACTCTGTCCTTCTAACCTCAACATGACACTCAACAAGCAATTAGTCCTTACTGCACGCATTGCTTGTGTTTTCTAAAAACTATTTCCTGTTTATCGTTAGGCTGTTCAATGTTCCCTGACGTTGAAGCAGGAAGAAAATCTCATTGTTGTTCTTGCTGCATGTGTGAAGCAATTCAAATCTATCCAACACCAGTTTGGTACAAGATTTGTAATAAGTAAGTAATGTAATAGTTGATTCAGTCATTTTTTTCTGTTTTACTACATATTAAATGCTGTGTGCAGGCTGATTCCCATTTTCTGCATCTGCATGTCCTCTAGAGAGTAATCGTATCAGATTGTATGTAAGGTATCAGTTCTGCACATCATACAATACAGTCTGACATGTGCCAGACAAGTATCATGCATGCTCGCTTGCACCATAGGTACATACTGTTTATTTTAACATTGGCTGAACAACAGCTAAATGCAACAAGTAAAGGAGCTTTTTTTCCTGCTGACAAAATAACCAGTCCGTGTTCCAATGCTCAATCAATTGTAGCATAAATAGAGTCCATGTTCCGTAGTGTACACATACCTATCTCTATCACTTCCCTCACAAGTCCGAGATCCTTACCTCTCTTAGTGGGAGTGCTTGGGTTCACGATGTCAACTTTTCAGTTGCTAGCAAGCTTATGATCATAGGTGAGGGTGGGACAAAAACTGACTGGTTAATTGAAACCTTTGCGCTGAAGCTCAACTCCCTTTTCTCACCTGAATCACTGCTAACGCAGCACCTATGTAACTGTGACTCTCACACATTGCTGTTACCAGACCATTCAGTACATTGTACCCCGACCTGGGAACAAAACCCAACAATACTTGAACTGCTTCATTTGGGGCCCAAGCTGAAGTGAGCAATGCACCGTTTTCCAAGGGAGAACCACGGCCTCACACTTGGAGGTGCTGAATCTCATGCCAGCCTCCTCACACATGGCTGCAAACCGCGCCAGTGCATGCTGAAGGTCACAGTCTGGTGAAGCTAACGGGACCAAATCCTCCAAATCCTCAGCAGAAAGGAGAGCACGACCATGTGTTGTCTCCTCTCCCCAACTGCACCTGGGCTAGAAACAGTCTAGACATTTAACGTTCAAGTTAGAAGAATATGAGATGATGAGCTTATATGGAAGGCTAATGTAAAATTATGTTCTTATTATATACTGTTCGAGGATATATATTGTAGGAGTGTAGCAATTCTCAAAATCCACAGTACCACATACGCCATCGTTACTGAATAGCAGCAGGATCACAAATTTAGTGAAGTAAATTATATACTGTATATATTTCAGTGCAGTACTTGAGGAAATATAAAGTGGAGGAAATAATTATTTCCCCTGCTATACGTTCTAACTTTTGCCACCGATTGGTCCCACAAGGCCATTTATGAAAGAAGCGATTTAATGCGATTTAAGTGATTTAATGACTGTCTAACCACTCTGTCTCTAGTGTGTATATACTACTGCTTCCAAAAGGTATTTATGCCCTTCCTATGATAACATTACATAATTCAGAGCACTTTTCCTAGTGTTAGCTAAACGTTTTTAGTTGGAGTTTTAAAGAGAAAGAGAAAACAGAAATTCATAGAGATACTGTATAGATATCCTGCCGTCATTTGGTCCTCTGTGTGCCACTTGTTGTGTGCCGTTACGTTGATTTAAAAAGTAAACTGGGTGCCAGTTTGTCCTAAAATGTAAATCTGATTTACAGTAAACATGATTTTTTTAGGCAGAGCGGTAAATGAGGAGATTGGTTCCACTCCTCGTGGGTTCATTTTGTTAGCCTTTTTCCAGTCCTCATGCTAAGCTATAGGTTCACTTGCTGTAGCCTTACAGAACTCCATATGCACTGTACCAGAACAACAAATGCAAAATAATGAATACACTCCTTAGAAGGATTTGTTGTGTGAACAAACCTCAACAGGAAACAAAACAGTTTATCTGCAATTGGTTGATGTTAGTGTCTTTTCTATGCACATTTACCACACATGGACACCAATTGTGTGCTGTTTCAGCTCCCTGGTGCTCCTCCACCCTTTAGTCGTGTAAAGCACTTCCAGATTTTCGGGGAAAGTAGTTTATTATGATAACAGAAAGAGTCCTAAATTACTAAGCAGGGTGGCTGTGAGTCAAACTGGTACATTCAAAGGAGTTCAGAGAAGACTCAAAATAGCATCACACACTTGTAGCTGGTGGGTGTTCTCTCATGCTCGCAAATGTGTGCATGTCCCCTTTCATTTAGCCACTTGTTCTTTTCAAGTTACCACAGGGGGACATCCCGCATACTGTATGTATGTGACCTACAATCTCGCAGTGGTGTTAATTTCCTTAACTAACAGAGGTGGAGCGTTTTCTAAAATACTCTATCTTCCTGATGCTTCTGTGCCTAACATGGGAAAATATGTTGTCTAAGCTGTTTTGCTTTCACACTGGAAGTTACTCACTTTTACTTGGTCGAGTTTAATAAAAAAAAAAAACTAAATGACTCAGTGTTTTACAGTTTCAATCTGGCGCTTTCACAGCTCCTCAGTGCGCCTACAGAAAAGAATATTAAGGTTACATCACTCCACAAAGAGATATAACACCGATTTAAGCAAAACCTTCTTTAAATTCTCTGATTATGTTCCATTTCAAAATCATTTCTGCTAATTTAGGCCTGACACAGTAAAGAGAAGAGTCTGATTGGTCTGCTTGTCCACTGGTCTACTGCCAACTAACTTTCTATCTATCAAAAAAAAAATATATATATATATATATATATAGAATTTCCCAGAGGGACCTTCCCGAAGGATTAATAAAGTTTCTATCTATCTATCTACCTTGAAGATATAACCTTGTGTATCAGAAATAAACCTAAAAGAAATTTCTCATTAAATAAATCTATTATGTGAATAAATAAAATTTAGCAGGAGAAATGTCAGAGCATTTTTATTTGAACTCTTCCAAATAGTACATTACCTATTTTTGCGCAGGCTGCACATTGAAACTGTCTTTAAGAAACTAGTAAAAAGTTTTAATCATATGTTCTTTGAATTGTACCTAAATTGTGTTGATAAGCTAATTTCACCTCTCACTTAGTAGATGATCAGAAACCGATGGTTTCAAGTCTGCTAGAAGGGCATAAGTATGTAGATATACAGTATACAGCATGTTTGTATACTACTGGCGTGAGGTTCTGGCCACACTCGTTTAATTTCTAATTAATCCAATTAATTTTAAGCAATCTCAACATTGTAGCTTCAATGATCAGTGTGCTCAGAAAGTAAAGTCAGTTATTTGCTGCATGTGTCATGACATACAGCATAACTGATGGAAATAGGCAGGTGGCAACATGCAAATTCACTTAAAAAGAGCTACAGCAAAGACAAGTCTACACACACTGAAAGTGTTTCACTTTGAGAGCACACCTATGCTGTTTTTTTTATCCTTTTTTTCTTAACTGGAGGGAAATAAGAAAGAAGCAGAGATCAAAGTGAGTTCTGAGTCAGAGACTGAGCTGTCACACAAACGTATGCACAGTCAATTGCCACACATACACACCCAGTCAATGAAGTCCAAGCTGCTTGTCAAACTGTCAAAATTATATGATTGCCAGAACTGAAAATTCACTGTATGTTCTGTCTGAGTACAACTTTAAACAACATGTGCTTCCAACCTTGTGGCAACACTTTGGAAAATGCCATTTCCTGTTTACCATGTACCACTCCACCTTAGTAAAAGTCCTGTGTGGAGAAACTTGACTGACGTGCAGAGATACTTGCTTTCAACCCCTTGGGATGAACTAAAACACCAACTAGTGAATTTGCTATATATCAAGGATATAATGACAAATGCTGTTCTAACTGAAAGGGAGCAGATCCCTGCAGCCAGGTTAAGAACTTTTGTAATGATTACATTTTGGGTCAAGTAAAGTAGTATACTGTATGAGTCTGCCAGCATCTACAGTCCACACTGACCTTTGGTCCTGGAGAGCCGACCAGTCCGCTGGGTCCTGGCGGTCCTGGTTCCCCCTGGTTAGACAACAAACAAACTCTGAAGTGACTCCAGCAGTGTTACAGAATCAATGTGTCTCATTTCAAACACTGCAATAAAGCCGCAGAGACTCTTGACTCGTGTAAGTCTCAAACACACACGGTCATGCTCACGGACAAAGAAAGCAAAACCAACATACTTGGACCTCTATTCATTCATGGCTTCGTATGTTAGATTGTTATTGTTGTTAGTATTTTCATGAACTGACGAGTGTCAGTTAAGCTGGATTATTACACATTGTAAACATGTGACTGTTAAACAAAACTAGATCTTACCAGTGATCCCGCTCCTCCTGGTGGCCCGGGTTCACCTCTCTCACCAGGAAGACCCTGTATGAAAACATAAAAATAAAATAAAAATTGCTTCATAGATTGATTATCTCCACAAATGTTTCGCACGCCGCCGGTAAAATTAGACAATAATTACAGTAGACCACTCGTTCTGGTCACTAGAAATTAACCAAAGTAGTCTCACCTTCAGTCCGGAGGGTCCTGGTTCTCCCTGTAATCCTGGCTCCCCTCTGTCTCCCTGAGCAACATCAGCAGAATAACTGGTAACTGTCATTACAGTCAGTTAATAAGAAAAGCTACATCACTGATACACCAGCTTCTTTATTGCCTTACCTTGTTGCCTTGTAGACCACGCTCCCCTTTTGGTCCAGCAGGGCCATCTTCACCCTGCCCAGCCGAGAGAAGACAGTGGGTACGAGCATACAATCAACAATCACAAATGCTTGTGTTATTACTATCAATTTCCACTGTGTGCTTTGTAATACAAGACATAACTTGAAGCATCTTTCCAGAAATGTCCAATAGGTTGAATTAAGATGGCTCCATATATACGTTCCTGAAAACGAGAAACAGAGGAGCCTCCAGGCTTCAACCAGCTATAGATCAAGTCACTACCTCAACATACAAGCTATGGCACATAAAGCTAGTTTCTATATATCTCTATATTGTGGAACATTAGTTGTTAGCTCCTTAGTAAGAGCCCTTACTATTTTTGTATGCTCCACATCTCATCTATCCAAATCTAAGTTTCTAAAGACCAACTTTAAGTTTGAAGACATGGAACTAAAGTGCTTCACTCTTTACAACAATTACATTAAGAGATTTGAAAGAACCAAATCCATAAAGCTGAATATCATCTGCAGTCAAACTGACTGACGGAGCACTAAAGAAGCAAAAGCACCATAGCTGACATCACAGATCAGAACATCATCACAAAGATTCTTCAAATCCAGAGTTTTAAAATACAAAGTTCCTCGTAGAAACATTTTCTCTAGCCCTGCTAGTGGAGATGACTGGGTGAATTTAAATAAACTGGGTTTTCTTGTTCAAGTAATGCACAGATTTTTTTTTACCTTCATTCCTGGTAATCCAGGAGAACCAGGTTCCCCAGGCTTCCCATCTTTACCCTAGGGATAGAGACAACATTGACTCTGTTATGGGCAAGCAGCTTGAGTCCTGAAGACTCAATATATGAGGTAATTAAAAAGGTATAAAGGAAAAAACTCATGAGAACTTACAGGCTTACCATCAGGCCCTGAGGGTCCTTCCCTCCCTTTCTCCCCTTGTGAACCCTGCAGAATTATAATTACAAGAATTACAAGACAGAAAAACTAATTATAAATTGCACATTTGAGTCCTTGAACAGATGCTTTTGAAATACGCAGGTTTACATAGACATTGTTGTCACACACTGTAGTGGTGTGGCTCTATGAAGGGCAATGTTGTACAGTTTAAGAGAAACATATCCAGCCGGCTTGTTTATTAAGGACAGGACGTTGTACCTTAGGTTCAACATCAGCCACTATGGCAATTAGGAGACAAATGTAAATATAAGGTAGAATTTCCCGATGTTCAAAAATGGAATAGACATGAGGGCACGGTAACCTCGAACTTTGACCTTAGAGCACTCGGTTCGTCCTTGAGTACAAGTGGACATTTGGGCTAATTTTATAGTAATTCCTTCAAAGCATCCTTCATGGGATGGACGGACGGACAACCCAAGCACATAATGCCTCTGATCACGGCTGTTGCCTGTGCAGAGGCATTAAAAAATGTTCCAGCCTTGCTTAAGAGTCATCAGGTCACTGACCTGGATCACAATTAAATAACCAACACAATCTCTAGCATTTGGTTATATTAGCCAGCATAAGCCACTGGTCCAGCCAGACCGAGTCGAGCTGTATTAATACAATTGGAGAGTATCCAGTTTAATAGTACTAAAAAAGATTCTCCCTAGATGAATAAATCGTGGTTACTGTTCTTCATTAGAACTGAAGTAAGTAAAGGTCATTACTAGAAAACAGAAGTCAGATCTAGATGTATATTTTTGGCCAAATGCATCAATGCCACATCAAATACACACAAATTGGCAGTTTTCTAGTTGCGTGTTGTGGTCACTCCTCCCTTTCCTTATAGCCTATACCACCTCAGATCAGTATCAGCGTAAATAACTACCACTGAGTGTAATGACCTCCAATATAATTATACAGTGTTGAGTCCTGTTGGAACAGATGAATTACTGCAGTAAAAAAGACTAAATGAAAGAGAAATACTGTATTTGTGGAAGCAATTGTTGAATTATATACTTATTAATGTGCAGGTAGAGTGTCTGGAGTTAAAAGTAATAATAGCTGAGGTTATTTTATAATTGATAACACGCACACAACTTAAAACCGGTACTTAAAAGCCCTTGACTCAAAAACAAGTCACATATCACATTACATTTGAGCCTTAAAGGATGAAGTAGTGCGTGTGAGTGTGCGCGGGGGAAGGGGCGCAGGCATGTTACCGTGCGTCCAGGAGAGCCACGCTGCCCCGGTGGACCGACTACACAGCTGCAACCTTCTTCCTCCGGTGTGGCTGTTCGATTTAAAGGACACTGAGAACACACAAACAAACTCCAATATAAAACACACTAGGTGGGAAAAATCAACACATTTAGTAAAAATTTTACAGTAGGTTTCAGGGTTTAAATAAAGATAATATAACTTCTATAGAAGTTTTCCACTATATAATCACAAACTGATTAAAAAAATGAGGAACAGGATGGAAACTGCACTCACCCTTTCATCATCCTGTACACCACAGGAGAGAGAGGAGACAAAAAGCTGGGTTATTATTACTATTGCAGCCTTATCAATACACAAAATTTGAAATACAAAGTGTGACCATTGTTGCTGAGATGAGAGTAGGTACAGCTCTTACCACGGAGTAGATCTCACACGCTGTTTCTCTCTCGCTCTGATGAGGATCACAATACAGACGCAGCTTCTGGATCTCAACCTGTATCAGAAGAATGTAACAAATTTCAGACTCGCTTCATTTGGTTTCAAAAAACAATTGAAACAACATACATTTCACTATTGTTGCTACATATAGATATGATATCCCTGATGGTTGGTGTGTATATGTGTATTTTTAGTCATAGTCATAGAGTCTTGATCATTGACCTCTGAGTTGCACTGTTGTTTATGTGTTTGTACTCACTGGCACAGTGACGTCTGAGCCTCTCATCTTAGCCACCTGTGTCTCCCCATTGATGTAAATGGGCTCCACCGGCTTCAGCGTGACTTTTTGAATAAGCTGGTCATCGAGGAAACTGGTGACCTGACGCTGCCTCACCAGAAGTTTGAGCTGATGCCATTTTCCATCATACAGACTCTGCAAGAAGGTGCAAAGATACAGTTCGTAAATATCTTTAAAGCTTATCTCAAATATACTGTAACTACACGCGTTTGTTAATTTATGTGAGTGAAACACATCTTTGTTTGTTCAAGTTTCCACTCACAAGCAAAGCTGCATGTAAAAACAATTATTAACTTGTCAAGCCCTCTTTCCCTCAGCTTTCTATTTCTGTTGGCAGCCTTATATGCGCATGTGTTTCGTCTAATTTTGTCAAATGCTCCACAAATAGATATGACCAGCAAAGTTTCCATCACAAACTTTCTCTTAAAGGCTCAAACCATACGTGTGCACACAGAAACAGGACAGCTTTTGTGTCAGTGGGACTGTGCTATAACCATCATTTCCAAATGACAAACCACAGGCTTCTACCTTGTGCCACATCAAACCAGGTCAAATCAAACATTTGCAAACACAAATTGAACATAATTACAACCCTCTTCTTGTACAGTGTAGGTGTGTGTGTGAGGATGGAGGGTGGTGGGCGCCCTTTGGAAAAAACAACCTGGCATTTTCAGCAAGATGTATTATTACCTTGGGCTGCCATGGAAACAGTGTCATGCTCTCCAAGAAATACACATCCACCAAGTAGTTTCCACAGGGGAAATACAGTGGTTTAAAGCAGGAAACGTTTTCTTTGAGCCTCCTCCTGCCTTCCATCGCATTACATCTACATCGCTTCAGCTGCGTGAATGAACTGAACAAGGGATGATGTTTAAATTGCTGTTAGCCTGGCACTCTGCAAGTAATCCCAGTCAGGTTCATTCATACTGTAACAACCAGCAGGGAGGGAGACACAACACTACATACAATATGTTCTTTCAATGGTACTGCAGAAAAAAAATAGGATCTAGTGGCATCTGGTGTAAAGGATTCGTCAACAATTTCTAACTTGTGTTACTGTATATGGTTCTAGTCCATTTTTTTATCATCAGGAGTTCAGATCATGTTATCTGGAGGATTTCTGGAGGAGCAGGGCCACCAAGACTACAACCTAATGACAGAGATGAATCAGGTACTTGACTGGAAAGCAAAGGTGAGCCAAAAAGACATAGAACTTAATCCTAATACCAACCTGAAAGCCAGATTTTAAAATGACTCTTTGTTCCCTTTCTGTTATACTGGTTGTAGTGAAAATGACAGCTTTGTCCTTCCCACTTAGTGTAACCGCAGCCTGGATGTCTTTATCCTTTGACAGCACCCTCCATAGGTCAAACATCAGCTTGCTGGAAGACCCCTTTAGGCGCAGGGTGGCTACAAACACATAGGATGGAGGAAGGCCTTCTGGGAATATCTCCCTGGTGTAAGAATGAAGTAACAAAACAATAGTAAATATGGCCAATACTTAATAAAGACGATTCAGAACTTCATTACACTCTTTCAGACACTATACTACCTGGTATTCTCAGTGATGTCTGCGGAGGCAGTAAGAGCGTAGGCTGTCTCAGAAACCAGAGATCCAGGGATCTTCTTGGCCTTTCTCTGAATATTCATGCCCACCATCAGCTCAAAACCTTTCTCGTCACGAGATGCCACTGGGATTCGCGTTGGACAAACAGACTCTAGGGGAAAAAAATGGGGATTTATTCACATAGCTGTCATGACTAATTAACATTCAAGGAGCAATTTAATTTCTAAAGACGGTTCAGTTAAATTGCACCAGTGAGTCATAGTGGAAGAAACTGGGCAAACATAACTGTAGTGGTAAAATTAGATACTATTAGTTTAAGTTATGTGGTAATCTAAATTAACTGACACAGACTTCAAAGCTTATGAAAAGTGTTATTTGTATTATTTTATATAATCAAGCAATTGTGTTCAAGTCAGGTTTCCATATTCTGACCTTCACATAGCTTCTGCTCCATGGAGTCTCGGATACGGTCAATGGTGGTGTAATCTTCAGCATACAGGACATAGGTGCCTGATGGTTTATTAGCTATGGATATCAGCTCTGAGCTGGTGATCTCATTGCCAACTCCAACTGCGAATACTGTAATCCCCTGAGCTCGCACCTCCATACTGGCATCCACCTAAAGAAACAAAGACTGGTGAAATTAGGTCTAGAGAAAGAGAAAAAGAACATGCAGAGTTTCAGCTTGGGATGAATAAAAACATCACACTTCAGTATAGCAACGTGACATTTACCACGTCATCCTGAGACTTGCCGTCAGTGACCACCACAGCAATGCGGTTCTTGACTTCACTGGTGCGCTGGGAGGAGGAGAAAACATGGTCCACGGCAAACTTGATGGCCCTGCCCGTCTGCAAAGCCGTCAGAAAAGAGCGATAACCAGAGGGGAATGAATGAAAGAAAAAGGGTGTGATGCTGTGAGGTATTGTGTAATTTAATGTGCGTTTGTGTGAACTCACTGACAGCTGCATCACAAAGTGCAAATTAAATTATATAAACACATAAAAATGCTGTTTTAAAACAGCTTATGACAAGAAAATACTGCAGGATTCAAAGATGTGTTTTTATGGTTTTGTGGAGCAAATGAACCAAACTTGTACTTGTCTGTGTGTTTACTGACCAATTCTCTGCTTGTGGTGTTGCTGTGTGGTCACATTGCTACAGATGCACCTGTGGTAAGTCAGTGTTGGTCTAAGCCTAAGTGCAGTCTGCCCGTCCAAAACCAGCCTCAGACTGCTACATTTATTAGTTTCTGTTTTTTTTTCAGACTTAGTGAAACTGTTTATGGGATATTTTACACAACACTGTAGGAGTGAAGCTGGATGCAGCTCCATCGATGATAGTGGAGCAACCAGGTCATGCTGCCTGCCTGCATGAGCACTGCCACGCTGTGTGTTAATGAATGCATTTCATATTTCCTCTGTAATTTATGTTGCATGGAAAATAGATGTTGTCGAACACCGTGTCTGATTCAAAGGTACTGTACTCTCAGTTCAGTTATTTTGTCAAGTGGACAAACTGAATCCTTTTTCAAGTGCATTTAAAGAAGGACTGATAGAGTTGTGAATAGGAAACACGCTGTCCTGCCTGTGTGTTTCCTCCCAGATAGGTGATACTCCGTATGGCCTCGATGAGCTCTGCTCCACCCTGGTGTTTTCCCAGAGGAATCTCCAGACGTGGTGTGTCACTGTACTGGATCACAGCCACCTGCAGCAGAATGAAACGGTTGTTGTTGTTTTTTCATAGAAACTGTTATTCGATACAAACACTGTAACAGGAATAATTTTTAGACCATAATATCAAGAATGGCTGTAACTGTAGTAAAATCAGACAGATCTGGACAATGATCAAGACTCTATGACTGTCTAAAAAATCTGCACAATCTGCCTTAGTAAGAGGAGCACACTGTTCAGGGTTGAAGCAAAAATTCAGTTAAATGTATACTGAAAAGGAAATGCCAGTCTCAGTTAGGTTTACAGTACCTGTGTGTAGTGGGAACTGATGTCAAACTGGCTGGTAATGTTGATGAGCCACTGCTTGGCCGTGTCAAAGTCAGAGAAGCCAACGCTCCATGAGCCATCAACAATATACACCAGGTCATTTACAGCTGTGCTGCAACCTGTGTACATATGGATACACACAAATACATACTGTTACATCTACCCTCACTCATCCCCTGCCTGTGTTTCACTTAACAAGCCTGTTCAAGGCAGTGAGGTGAAACCAACCTGGAGGATTCATTTGTGGCCACTAGCCAACTTCCTTTAGATTGAAAATTTTCTGTGGATGCAGAACAAAACGTCTCTACCTTAAAGAAAGTAACTGTGTCATACCTGCGCGGACGTCATTGCCCCCCTCTGCAGCCTCCAGCGGGGTCAGTAGCAATATTGCACTCCATACTGACCAAAGCAACATGGCTGGCTCTGCAGGAGAGCTCTCCACCTGGTTAAACCACAGTTGAAAACAGAGATGGATTAAAAGTGTAACACATAGTTGGTTTGGAGCTGTTCTAATATTTTATTGGCAAAACATGTAGATTCAGAGGTATGAGTGTCTTTTATGGGCTTTAAGTTCATTGCTAAACATCAAGATATGAAAAAGGAGAAACACTAAGGACTCAAAGTTTCATTATGGTATTTACTTCACACACATGCAGTATCAAGAGTCTGGCCAGCAGATGTCGTCATTGTCAACCATGACCAAACATTGATTCAGTAGTTCAGGAAGCTTAGGTTTCTCCTGGCCTTTCAGCTGATCATCTGCAGTGTGCTTTTCTCAGTTGCACCTGTGTAGATAACTGTGAAGGGAACTTCAACGTGGCCACTGACAGCGATATTTAATCCACACGGTCATTTCAGCACCTTTTCTTATGTCTGTTTTTAGCAGTGTCTTCATATCTGTCTAGGAAGATGTTTACATGCACCCTGATGGTGACATTACTATACAATATTTTTCTTGATCTGAATTTTTTTTGTATTACAGTTATAGTGTATACAAACATGTATAAAGTCCATACAGATCTTATACATGCTCATATTCTTAGAATTAGTGGGACTGTTTCCAACAGTCCATAGAAAGTCCAGTGATTAGACTGTTGTAATATTGAGTTGGCACATACTGTATGATATAGGACTTGAAAATGAGATTTGACTGTGTTGTGAAATAATCTGTCTGTTGCTCTGCACTGTTCTTCTGCCATCCTCTTCCCAGCAAAAATGCTTCTGTGACTTTTCATGTTGTGCCATGCAACATATGGCCCAGTGTGCTTTCTGTGAAGCTCTCCCCCGTGTTCATTGTGCAGCGCAAACATGGTTCCACCAACCACAAAGCTGGTGTGGAGAAAAAATAACAACGTGAGCACTATGTTGGGATGGGAAAACACGGCAGAGAGGGCTGCACTGCGCTGGCAGAAGCTTTAAAGACAGGGGAGGATCAGTTAACTGAAAAGAGCGCAGATACCACAACCTTTCTTTTACACAGTCTCCTCCCAGCTCCCGTAACACTAGCTCCGTGTTTGAATAGTTATTATAGAAGTTTATAACAATGTACTTCCATTTGTGACATTTTGTTCACCCCAAAACTACTGGTTAACAGTATCAAAGAAACGATGCAATGAGCAAAGGCTACAAAGAATTTTAAAATAAAACTAATTTAAACTTGTAAAATTTTGCTCAGTGTAGTTTCATACTAAAGCGTGTTTGGAAAATTATATCTTTCTTCCAGCCTATGTGGAGGGATCAGCACTATAGAAGTCACTGAATAAAGGCGTCATATGTAATGTTTTTAGAATTTTCAAATTTCTGTCTATACCATTTTTGACACATTCTGCTGAGATTAAAATCCAACTCTAAATATTTCACATCGTCAAACAGGAATTTTGTGGAATCAACAAAGCTTTTCTTAACCTATGTGAATATATAGGTTTTACTAATTTCAAGTTCATTCAACTTAAAATATCTGTTTTAATCTTCAGATGCTTTTCAGACGTTTTTTCTGACGTTCAGACTTTTTTCAACTTGAAATGATTAAATTAGGTTTTAAAGAAACTAAACTAGCTGCCTAGACTTCCCAGCCTGCATTAGTTTGAGAGTTTAACTCCTCAGAGACTATTCTTACAAGAGCTAACCATGAGAAAGGTTAGTATTGAACTCAGTCTCTACTGCCAGTGAGCAGCAAATTAACGAGAGCAGCTTCAGATGTTGTCTGCATACTGAGTTTTGTTCAAAATGACTAGATCACAAGACATATATAAAAATAAAATAAAAGTGTGACTAAATAGTTATATTACACAAACACTACATTGAGTGAACTTGTATAAGTTCAGTTAATTTTTAATAATTTAATTTAATTTAACAATAATTTAACATTGGTTCAACCTAAATAAACTAGTTTTACATTTTAAAAGCTCACAGAGGCACTGAACTAACTAGTAAACCTAGTTTAGTTAAAATGTGTTTTCAAGGCTGAACTTTTGTTTCATAGTTGAATTTTTTACAGTTTATAATCAAATACAAAATAAAAGTTTCTATAAAACATCATTGTTGAGCTGACATCTAAACCAATCAGCTGTCAGCTCTGGGGAGAACCAGGCATTTCTCATCTTGCCATGAGATCTTGCTGTTATTGGACTGTGACACTTCCCCCAAAACCTGAAGCTGTGTTGATCTTGTGAAGTTATGTTTGTCTCCATCTGTCTGACGCCAGACCAAGGTGGTATCAAGCTGAAGAGAAAACCAACTGATGAGGCGTTCGCTGCAGGCGTCACTCATCTCCAGTGCACCTAATGTCTCAGTTCTCAGTCAACATGCACATGTGCACCCCATATGGATTCAATGTGGGTAACAAGAGGGCCTTCAGCTTGAAATGGGTAGCGACCCTGCAAAGGATAAATGTAGATGTGTGCACCACACAAGACCCATATGTGTTCAGTAATGTGGTTTCTACTGGTTTACATGTGGGGAAAGTGATTTTTTATAGACCATTACTTTAAAATGGACACACAGCAAATTGGAAACTGTATTTATCCCTGATGAGTTCATTCATTAAATTTAAATTAAGCCAATTACAATTAAGTTATTAACATTCAGGAGTCCAGCAGATTATGGCCCATGTGCTTGAACTGGCTGGTATTCAGTTTTCTCTTCAAATATGAGACAGACAAACTATCCTCACTTTCTTTGTATAAAACAAATCTGTCTTCTCAGTGTACAGACAGACAGAAATGTACAATGTTTTCAATTATTCTTCAGTTATTATAATTTCAACTGTTATAATTTGTGGGAAAAGGAGATAAGGAAATGTTTTAGCAGCTTTGTCAGTGTCGCTTCTTTTACCATCACCATGGTTGTTCTCGAACACTATTCTGTGACAGCCCAGGAAACGTTTTCAGACTTTGTAAAGTTGTTGTTCTCCTGCCAGGCAGAATGTCACAGGTAGGTTATTTTTAAAGAAGGTTATGTATTTAACTGTTTAGCTTAGATGTGTTGTTGGAAAACAACTCCACACGCTGCAGTTTTCTATCCAGTACAACCTTATATAGTGATGCCTATTTGTCAAAATACTGCACAGCCTCCAAACATGCTGGAGGAATACTGTGTAAAAAAGTACATTTTAGGTGGTTAAAACCAGTGCAAACAGGTGTTAATGTTTCATGTGTTACCCTATATCTAAAAGTTGAATCCTGCAAACGGCAAAACTCCGCACACCCCCACCCACCCCCTTCCTCTAAACGATCTACATGTCCTTTACCCAATGCTTCACTACACACCATGGATAGGTGGGTACTAAACCTGAATTCATCCAAACCTCGCTCTGCATTTGGCAAACCGGAGTCACAGTGCACCAACCACATCAACCACCTTCACTGGCTGCAGCATCACAGAGCATTCCTTGTGCACAGATGTAGCTGGGATTGGCTCAGCGCCTACATACTTGACTTACGAAACAAAGGTGACTGCAGAAAATAAGTCCAGTACTGCTATACAGTTTATTACTAACATGCTCATAGTCACTGCATAGATGTACCATTTGTCAATAGACTGTGGTTTTTCAACTTGTTTTACATTTATTATATTATGGCATGAAAATCAATTTGCAGTGACGTGAAACGAGTTATCAATCCAGCACATGGTTTTTCTAAAATTATTTGAAAATTTGTTGAAAAAGTGCAGCATGACTCATTTATATATGCATCATAATACCTCTAAACAAATACTGTAAGTGCAGACATGAAATACAGTGTGGTGAATTTGTATGTCAGTGGCATTGTTTAATGCTGTAACATAAGGACGGCATTGTCTGTTTATAAGATAAATACAATAACAAGTGTGTACTACATTCAAAAAGTCCAAATATTCCAAAAGTATGTTTTACACTTTGCTGAGGTGAAAAAATGTGCAGTAAAAACAGGCTTAACATCCTTTATCTCTGATGAGGATGAAGAAATTAGATTTGCAACAAGGGGATTTTAACCTCCCCAATATGAGAATAAAATAAATATAAATATGCTTTTTCCATCATTCTTTCAACATAGTTTTGCATTGTTTGTATTGATCTTCAGTTATATCATCGTGTTGTGCAATAGTTTAGATGGAAATGCACATTTCACATGCACATTTTCTTTTTTCAATTCACTGGAAATGTTTTGTTTTTTTTAAACATTAACTACAACAAAAATCGGATTATTACTTGATTTAATTGTTCGTACTTCTGCAACATTCGTGAGAATTCCGAGAAACATATTACTCAGGAAAACTGAGTGGCAGTGGGTTATTTTTTCAAAGCTACTTTATTTCTGTCCTCTCCCACATGTGTACTGTCTGCCCAGAATGACTGCCCAGTATTTCTAGAATACCATAGCTGGTGGAGCTGGAGAAATGTGTCTGAATAATGTAGTAAGTAAGGTCACAAGAAAAAAATTTGATTCTTTAGATTAACACAATAAAGCAAGATAACGTCACTTCTGCTGACAATTAATGGATAAAGGTGAATCCTAAGAAACTAATATCATTAATATAACACAGCAGTATGTGCCAGGGATTTAAATATATCAGCTATGCAATTACTTTTCATACCAGACCAGAGAAAGAACTGAGAAACGTGTTTTTACTGCTTCTGAACAGTTCTGTATGAACTCTCTTATATATGTAAGAGTAAGACTGTGTTCTGTCAAAACCTGTATGCTCTACATGAATAAATACAAAGCAAAAATAAACACAGCAGCCTAAAGTACTGTCACTGTCCTGTACACTTGCCACACTCATTTTGTCTTTGCACATGCAGTAAATCAGATGGAAGACTAAGTCTTCTCAGGCTACCAGGAAAACAGAGCAACAGCGAGAGACTGGCGCCTTGCACTAAAGCAGAGCACCTCGCTGACCCATAATCACAGAGGTTGATGTATGCACTTATACTGTATATTTAGCTTGTCTTCTCATTGTCCTGATGGCTGGTAACTTGTGACCTAACCAAACCCATTTGGTAACATCAAGATAGGAAAAAACTAGTTAAAAAACACTGATGCATAGACATCATACTGTATATATAAAGTAGCCATGGTTTCTATAGTAAAGGACATAACTGAAAGACTAAAAAACACTAGATCACTTGAGATTTTACTTCCATTCTCTAAAGAGCCTTGTTAATAACAATCTCCATTTAGCCAACACCACTGTGATATTATTCATATAAAATATCACATCATATAATCTCACTCACCGATTAAGCAGCCTTATCCTTCCACATGTGAACACATGCACCAGAGATGGCTTACCTTTTCTATGTCAGCTGCAACAAGCCAGTGATGAACTCTCTCCTCTAAAGAGAGTGAAGTCCCGACTTGGTAGTGACAGCCCTTCCTCTGGTTGGTACAGGGAGTGGTGGGAGTGTCAGGGCAGCCTTTAGAAGCTGTGGCCGGCTTCACCACAGAATGTGACACTACAGAAGCTAATGTGGATCCAACACTGATTTATACACGCACACATACACGCACATATCGGATGTGTGCGCTGACCACAGTGTGAAAATGCAATATATATTGCAGTATACAGTATAATTGTGTGTTTAAGCGTGCACATAACTTTCAGTTTTCAGCCGCTCATCAGTTAAACACAAGCAGAAAAACACAAAGATAATGTTTCTAAGGATTTCAATCATTTAATGGTTTATACAAAGACAGAAACGGGCTAAGTTGGATTAGCAGGCGTATGCCTTTAAAAGCTGTCAGCTTGAACTTCAGCACCTACAACAGGATGCTCTTCCACTGGAATCAAGGGCTCATGTGTGAGGAGTTTAAAAGCAGATTCGGTCGCACCATAAACGTGGGCAGAGCTGCGGTGAACATGTTTCTGCAGCAGCTGTGCAGGAGTTTACTTCAATTACAGGTTGACAAAACTTTGTGGCAAGACATGAAACAGCACCTGTACCACATACTGAATCACTGTAATAAAGTCATGATTTAGATAAAGCTACAATGTGCAATATGTTAGTGCTTTTGGGAATCAACTAGCGGTAACACGAGACTCTAAGTCAATCAACTTCAACTGGCAAGCGCTGCCTCTTCCTGCTCCTCTACACTGTGCCACGCTCTGCTCAGCCCTTCAGGAATTAGTCTACAAAACTGGAGATCGACTACTCCTTCTCTGATTGGTTAGAAGGGTGAGGCTCCCTCAAAACCTATAGAATTGAATATTTATGCATACATTGCATTCATAGTGAATGCTTAGTTGACTATTTGTTTCACCTTTATTGATAGAAATCTGAAGTCTTGTGACACCCAGAGTTTTTTTGTTGTTGTTGTTTTGTATTTTCTATTTTTATTAATTTAACATTTTATTTTGAAATTGGAACTCTGGTGACAGCACCATACATAATATTTTAACTGATGAATTACTGTGCGGCCAGGTCTGAGTGGAGTTTCCTTTTCCCCCCACACCATCTGGTAGGGTTAGAGTTTGAGGGTTAATTGGTGACTCTAAATTGCCCTAAGCTGTGAATTTCTGCTTTTCACCCAATGACTGCTGGGGTTGGCTCAAGCACCCCCGCAACTTTCAACAGGAAAATCAGTTAGAGGAACGGATGGGGGAATTCTAATCATTATAATATATTTCTAATTAATAACAACATTAAAAAATGTATAGATGTAGCATTTATTTATCAGGTTTTTTAGGCCCGGTGAGACCACACAGCTGCTCTTAGCACTGTGCTCACACAGGAACAAACAACTCTGAACTGTTGTTGCCCCCTGTTGGAACAACAAAAGGCGACAATGTTAATCAGATATACTGTTCCTTCTCAGAAAATAACCCACATATGGGATGGAGATGATACATGACATTTAATTTGATCCCTTTGACTCACTAGTCTACTGAATTTACCTGCAGAGTTTTAAGAGAACAGGAAATGCAGGATATTGTCTACATATGAAATACACTACAGCAGTGTGCAGGCAGTCTGACATTGGCTATTTTCATACTCAGTGTTAGGAATGTCACTGAAGGCCAAGGGGTGTGTCTGAAAAGTCTCTCAAGAGTACAGGACAGTGATTTTTAGAAAGAGGGAAGAGAGTTTGGACTTTGGAAGAATGTGGTGTAGAACCAACACAACATTTTATGATATCATACACCCCAACAAATTGTAGAGTTATATAAATACTGGATGAAAAAGAAGGGTTCGAATTTTTGGTAAATTTGTTGAACGCAGCACTCTGGTATTTTTTTTCCTGTCTCTTCACTGTATCTAACCTCCTGACCTCATGTTTCTAGGGAAGCTGTGGGAAATCTACTCAGATATCAGGAGGCAGTTGATAAAGCTGCCATCAAGAGCAACATTTACTCATTTTGAGTTCTGTATATTTGTAATTGTCACTTTTCTTCTCTAGATGGCAGCACTGCCCACATGAAACCAGTGAATTATTCAGTTTAAAAGCACAAGACCTTGACAGATGAATGAAAAGGCAAAAATGTATATGTGCTTCAGTAATTTAGAAAATATGAAGTTGGCTACATTTGGTTTGAGTAAACTGGGGATGGTTACAATACTTTTTTTCATTTTGCTCAATTACTCTGAGGCTACTACATCAAACACCATTTAATATATTAAAGTATTATCGGTCAACTTATGGGTAAAAAACAAATCTGAACTCAGAATTTACATTTGAAGAGAAGTTCAGTATTACTGAATCCCATCTCTAGGGGCATGTTTCATTATGTTATGTTATATGTAGCTTTCCTGACCTTCACATAAGGAGCCACCACACAGTACAATGAAACAAGACTTGTGTGACATTTCATAAGTTTTATTGCATTAATATTTCTTCCCCATATACATATTGACAGGATATAATGTTTTTTTGTTGTTGTTTCCCTGCTTTATAGTACAGCTTAGTTGCTACAAA
Source organism: Ctenopoma multispine (assembly GCA_034779795.1). Classification (NCBI taxonomy): domain Eukaryota; kingdom Metazoa; phylum Chordata; class Actinopteri; order Anabantiformes; family Anabantidae; genus Ctenopoma; species Ctenopoma multispine. The sequence continues at coordinate 26,294,928 of JAUYWH010000012.1, read as the reverse complement.
TGATAAAACTCAACTTTACTGGCCTCACACAAGAACCTTGACACATGCTGGCTATGTAATTTAGAAGTCAACAAAACAACACAAAATCAAGTAAAATTATGCAACATTTGTTCTTTTCTCTTGTCCATTATCCAAATGTAAAGCCAGATGTTCTATTAGGGTGAAAGGTATATAGTAACTGTACATAAGTACAAATGTGAGGTACTAAATTATATATTATTTTATATTAATTATAAAATATTTAAATATATGAAACGTTGTATGCTAAATGGATTGCGGAAACGGTTTTATACTTCCGTCAATCTGTGGATTGTAATTGTTAGAACTGATTAGAACAAAGATAAACTTTATAGATGTATGGCCTAGTTCGTATAGTTTATGTAGCCTACTTTAGTTTACAGCAAGTCCACCAGTGGCCACACGATGGCAGCACGGCGTTAATCGTACATACGGAATCGGAAATGAGACGTAGAAGAAGAAGGAAACTTAGGGGGAGGAAAAAGCTGCGATACCGACAACCTTCGCCTTAGATGATTAGCTACTAGTAAAAACACTGTAAATCAGCTGACAGTCTGCTTCTCTTTTCGGCAGTAGGACACGGTGTAAGTTACCGATAATGTATAGTGATCCGGCATTTACACTTTGAAGCCTCTCTCGCAGCGCTGATAATGCTAAAAATGAAACTACCGATGAAAGCGGGCGAGGAAGGAGGCGAAGAGGCGGCTGAGGACGAGTCAGTGGATAAGTTGGAGCACCAACATATTCCCAGGGCAGTGTCTCCTTCCTCGGTGTCCGACAGGCTAGAGCCGGAGTCGCCCAGACCTAATGTGTATCCATCCCAGCTGGATAAGGAAACAGTTTTTGAGTGGTTCGGCCTACATCTAAACCCTGCTAAGCGTATCGAGTTTATGTGCGGACTGCTACATATGTGCCAACCCCTGGAGCTTCGCTTTCTGGGATCGTATTTAGAGGACCTGGCTAGGAAAGATTACCATGTTTTACGGGACTTTGAGTTTAGGGCAAATAGCCCGAGCGATCTGGGCCTTTTAACAGACGTGATTGACCCAGTGGTGAGGTCTAAACTCCTAGTGTGTCTGTCCCTGCTCGGGTCTGACAGCAGAGAATGTGCTGGAATACTCTTCAGGATACTGAGACATGTAGACCCGGCCCTGTTCTACAAAAACTATGACTGCTCTCTTCCTGCATTCAGGGACCCTCACCACCACCCGTTTCATCCACCCTGTCATGATGGGAATGTATACGGGCGGTCAGAGCAGACCTGCGGCTTCTCCACTAACGAGACGGCGACAGGTCCTCTGGAGCAGCTGGCGCTGCTTTTCACCATGGCCTCTCTACACCCAGCTTTCCATTTCCATCAACGGGAGACGGTCCGCGGGCAGCTGGACAAAATTGAGCTGGCTTTAGAGGAGGAGAGACGTCAAAGTCAGTTTACAATAAACGCCCAGACAACGGTAACGTAATCAACCCACCAACATTTTCCTCACTCAGAGCTAAGCTAGCTCGACACTTGATGAACTAACAACTTTTGTTCGTCGAGGGAGTTTAAGTTAACTTAAATGTATGGCATATTTAGCTGAAGTTGTAAGTTAAACAAATATACATGGCTAGATAACAGCATATAAACCTCTGCTATAACCACTCTAGAAGAAGAAGACGTCCTTTTCCGACCATAAGCAGCTATCGTGGACAGGAGAGCTAATGATGCTAACATACATGAGCTAACAGTTCAACCTACCAGCAGCTAAAGTTTAGCAGGTGGCTTGATCCAGTTACAGCAGCCATGTATCTCTATATGACTGATATAGCAAGTAACCAGTAACCTAATGTTTGCTTCGGATACGTATTGCCCAACATTATCTTTATCTGTATAAACAGATTGTTCAGTTACAATATTAGCAACATGAAACGTCAATCCATGTTCTGGCAATACTGTCAAACTATCTGACAGCTTCCAACTTCATGCTGCCTGTTACAGCTCGTCCGCACTGTGACTGTAGCAGCAGGTGTTTGATAAAGTCCACATGTGGCTTTTTAAGAGCGACATGACTCTCACATGTGGACAGCAGCTTGCTGTAGAGGTTGCTGTAGATGGTTTTCACACAGTGCTTGTAATGTCATCATTAACCTATTACCAGCCAATAAAATAAATTATAGTAACATACTAAGTTATCATATAAACTAGTAGGGAAGATAGATAGATAGATAGATAGATAGATAGATAGATAGATAGATAGATAGATACTTTATTCATCCCCATGGGGAAATTCACAACTGTTTTTCTATCAAACCATGTCCGATCACATCCAGATAAGTTAATGTAACAAGTCAGGGGGGTGTGGGTTTAGTGTTTGAAGCTTTGCTTGTCAGCTCCTGAAGCCAGAAAATCTATATTTGTCTGAAGAGCCCGGGTGGAGCTACTGTTGGGCAAGTAAACAGCAACCTCCAGGGTTTAGTGAGAGACACCTGCCAGTCAAGAAAATATAATTCTCTGTATTACAAAACTGCCACCAGGAAGCACAGATGGACCTGAACACAGCAACTGAAATGTAATTTGATTTTGTGAAGTATGAGATTTCTTGGAGCTAGTATCTAAAAGCAATATGTGGAAGCTGCATAGTTAAGTATTAAACATTGGTAGATGCTGTTCAAAGTCATTTTCCACACAATATTTCTTGTCACTAAAGCATTTATCATTTATATTTTGTCTCTGTAGCGTTTGTCCCTCTTGTCAGCAAATTGTATTCATTTTCCTCTGTGTAGGTTGTTGTTGTTCTGTGTAGAGTTCACTTGAAATGAAACCGTCCACATTGTTGAAATGTACTGTAGGATGAAATCACAAAGACGTCATTGTGTGTCTGTGCTGCCAGTGTGCGTGTGTTTTTTATTTATTTATTTGAATGGTTATTGATCTTAAAGCATTGCAGTGTTAATCCAGTGAAGTATTCTTTTTACACACTGGGTGTACTTTTTAAACAGCGCTCTGCAGAGCTGTCTCTGTTCCAGATGAATCAACGTGGTCAACGTTGTGAGTCAGGGCCTGGCCTGGTGAAGATGCACTGCTTTTAATAAAATCACACTTGCCATTTTTAGAGCACTGTACTGCCTCTGGACTGTGGCACTGTCAAATGTGGTAAAAGACAGAGAGTGAGCGAGAGGAACGTTAGAAACAAACAGTGGTAACTGGTGCTTCTTTTTGCTTACATCATGTCTGCTCTGTCCTTGTTCATTGTCATTGACAGTTATGCTTTACTGGCTTTTTTTTTTAATCCCACAGGCTGTTGTACTTTTGTGTATTTCCTATGAGTGTATTAGCTGTTCACTGTCCATTATATTTTCCAACTATTTAACATTCATAAAGGTTTGTTTACAGTTGTGACTTTTTCATTACAGAACCAAATATTATTGCAGTTTTTGGAAAGCTGACTTATATACAACAAGTCTGTGAAGATTCTCAGTCATCCAGGTAAAGTAGTCTGAGGATTGAGTCATGGCAACTGGACTTCTTTCTTCCA
>JAUYWH010000012.1:26271144-26291295 GCA_034779795.1 Ctenopoma multispine | reverse complement strand
TCTGTGGATGCAGAACGAAACGTCTCTACTTGGAAGAAAGAAGTCCAGTTGCCATGACTCAATCCTCAGACTATATACAACAAGATACCAACGTGTACCATTATTCCTGTTCCCAGACATTACTGTGAAACACATGCTAACTGTGCTGTAATTAAACATCTGGATTTGAATTTATATGAGCCAGTAACTAACTTTGTGTGTTTTTGGTTTCCAGGAGCTGACAGGTCAGAAGACGGGCTACTTGCCTTCACAACCACTAGGTCTGGGAGATTGTACAACCTCCCATCCTACATGCCAGAGTCGACGCTCCAGCCGCTGGGCAACACCAAGAGAAGGTGCCTATCCTGTACATAATTACTAATATTAATCTGATACAGGGGAACGGGGGAAGCATTGTGATTTGTGGATCCAGACTTTGAGCAGCCTGTATTTTTTATGCTGGCAGTGTCCATTGTTGCAGTGTAGCTCCCTGAGATGTATTTATTTTGTCCATCGTAAGTGTTACATTGTCTGACAGATGCTGTAATAATACAGGCAATTGTATGAGCCAGTATTTTTGAATAGGCTTTCAGTGGACACATGGTGTATTAATGTTTATGAAGGTAATATATACTTAGTCATAGCAGCTGTGTTGCTCTTTTCCTGCAAAATATATTCATAAGATTGGTCTGTGTTGTTGCAGCGGTGCATATGGAGGCGATTGTTCTCAGGGGCATCACTCGGACAAGAATAGACAAGGAATACAACTTTGAGGTAGGAGACACCACCACAAACACGTATTATTGCTATTCCTGAAACAATAATAGCTTGGAGGAAACCATATGGAGTAATATAACTAACATTAAACAACGTTTCACATTAGTGGTCGTCCTTCTGTGTAGAAAGATGTCCAGAGACACAAGAGACAATATGATAAAGAAAAATATGTTGAAACCTATTACAGTAGCTAATAGAGATATTTATTGCTCGTTAACAGAACAATAATACAGTAGGAGAGATGGAAAGCAGTCGTTCTCACCCTCACTCTGTATAACTGGACTAAACCACTGATGTGAAACAGAGATGAAACATTTTAACTCCATACTGTGGGTTGTGTGTGTGTTTTGTACTAGAGGGGGCCTAAAGGTTAGAGAAACTAGCCAGACAGGTGGCGCTTTAATTCTGAGTAGAAATACAGTTGGCGTGGGAGTAGTAAAAAAGCAACATCTGCCCCTCCCTCATCAACACCACTGCGATGTCCTTGAACAACACCCTTAATCCCAGCTGTTGCAGTGGAGCGGCTCCCTGGTTGTACTGGGAAGCTTCCAGGTGTGAGTGTGATCAGGGTGTTTTTCAGTAACTGCTCTGAGTAAATAAAGTTGATAGGTAGACACTGCACATGCTCATTTTCATCATTCAGACATGAATGCATGACAAAAGGTAAAGTGCTTTCCGTGGTCTTTTCGTGTTAAGTGCTGTGTTTCCTGCTGCTTAACTGAAGAGTCTCACACTAACGTGTGTGAGATGTGCTGGTCAGGCCAGTCTGACACCTAAACATTCGACAAACGCTCCTGTAAGACGGATTGATTGATGGGATATCACCTAATTTATGATTAGGCTTTTGGACTGACACACTAAATAGATATTGATCAAGTTATTTGATATTTGTTTTTTAGTTTTCTCATAGTTCTTAACGTGATTTGTGTCATTATGCTGTGTTATTTTGTGCTGCGTGTGGTTGTGATGTTTGTCCTTTCAATAACCAATCACCAAAAACATATGAATAAGTTGTAATTGTTTGTGTAGAGTCCTGTTTGTTTGTTACGTAGCTATTATCCGCTTCCTCTTCATGGTTTAGTGATGGAGATTGTCCTCTGCTGTTTCAGGTGAAGTGGTCAGATTCTTCTTCTAGTAGTGTGACCAAAACCCACCTGGAATTGGAGAACTTCCTTCTTAAGGTATCCACTTTTAAGTCACTGTCACACGCAAATGTATGATGGACTGATGATGAGAACTTTGTTTGTGTAGTCTGCCTGTTACTTACCTTCCCTCTTTTTCTGTGCAGCTTCCTAAGGATCAGTGTACTGAGCCATTTGCGAAGAGCATCCTGAGACTTCTGAACCAGAGGAACCAGTATGAGAGTAGAGAGCTGGAGAATAACCTCAGGTTATTGCATTTAACACAGATACACACCTGATATGTAGAATAACAGGGATACCGCATCAATATTTGATATTCTGATCAGTATTTATGCATATTATCATGATTCTTGCTTTAGAATTGGAGTATAGACGTTTCTGCACTCTGTGCTATTGTTTGTTGTTCTCTGGCATTACAACAAAACATTACAAACTGCTGCCTCGACTGAGGACAAACCGCAGTCCAGACTGTGGTCATCTCATATTGTTATTCAGACCTCTTCCAGAAGAAGAGGTCAAGCTCTGTCTCAGGGTCATTTCCTGTATGTAATAAATCTGAAAAACATTCAGTCCGTACTGTGTCACAGTTCACTCAGAGGAGAACTAGGAGGCAGGGGGCAGAATGTGAGCAGGTCTGTTGTGACCTAGAGGAAGCCAATTCAAAGCAGTTAACTCCTAACAAGCATTTTACTCACAGTAATGTTATACTAGATGAGGATCAGAACTGACTTAAGGCAACTGAACCCAAATTCCCGCCAACCCTGCAATTTATCACTATTGTATTTATTTTTCTTATCAGCACGTCAGTTTGGGACAAATATGTGTTTATGAATGGACGCAAGAGCACGTCAGTGTTCAGCATAGCTAAATTATTTCAAATACTTAGTTTTACTTAGTTTGGATAGTGCAGCATTCAAATAAGTTGACATTAATAGATTTTCTGCTCTGTGTTTTTATTTGACCTGCAATATTAAAATATGATGACTGATGCAGTGTATACACATTTCCTGTTTGTACTGTACTTTACAGTGTGATTACAAACTAATGTGACTGAAATCATTTTCCCTGTGATTTCTCAGCAGAGTTATAAATGTTTCTGGTTTACAGTAGAATGATTTTCCCACAAATCTAAAGCTGTGTGCATCATGAATGTTTGTCTAAATTTGACTGACTGTCTTGTCCTTGGGGGACTTGCTGTTTCATTCTCTGTTAAGCCTCCCTTAAAAAACACCTTTCAAATAGGAGTCAGTGTTATGCTCATCTGGTTTTGTTGTTGTCACCATGGCATACTGTATCAGGCATGTTAGACAAGGGTTATTCATATTTTATGTGTGTGTGTGTATGTGTGTCATGGTTGGATGGATAGTTAGCCACTTAAAATAGGTGTGGCTGACTCTAAGAGCCAACTAGTCCTTTTTCAGATACACAGCATAAACACAAACAGACACACACACACACACACACCACTGTGTCCATCAGTTTCATTTTCTTCGAGGGGAAACTGGAAAATGAAACTTAGTGTGCCTCTGTGAGCTCAAGCTTTTCATCAATAGTCCAGTCCATAGTTCAGCAATCCTCTTCAGCTACTGCTGGCTTGTCTCTCATCTTTTACAGGTCTTGGCTTTATTTGTGTGAGGAGAAACTTTTATTATTTTAGCTACAGTTTGTGAGGTGAATTATGTATGTTGAACTAGAAGAGAGCACCAAAGATGGGTATAAATGAAGATTTGTTGTTATTAGACAGAGAGGAAAATTAATATATCTAAATATATGTAAGAGGGAGTAATTCAAATGTTCACCAGAAGTTACCAGACCCATCAGACATTCACGTTCCACTCAAGTTTCACTCACTCTCTGCCTCCTCTTCTTCCTGTGTGTCTTTTAGGGAAAGGTTCCTGTCTGCTCCTCCAGTCTTCAGACAGACCAGGAGGGTCTGCAGCTTCTTCAAATGCGACTCCACTTACTCTGCTAAACCTACGTGTTGCAGATGTGAGTATCAAACCAAATTCTGTTAACACGGAATGATTTTATTCCTCCCTTCAAAACATTTTCAATATAACTTCATCCACGAAGCATGTGTTCTTTTATAACACGCGGCCTTTGAAGTTAGCCCTCAGTATGGTAACATTTAGGCTGTTTGGAGTGTCACCGATGTGATCTCTTCACAGCGATACGACAGAGTCATGTGTCATGTTCTGTTATTACAGTGTTCTGTAATGTGTGTTGTTTTTTAGTCCTCGTGTTTCTTTTCAACTCAGTATTTAGCCATGTAAGACCACTGGTCAAGCAGTGTAACATAAAGTGGCCATAAAGAGTTTTCACATCCCTGTAGGTTGACTTCTTAGTTATAATAGGATCTGTGGTCTTGCTACAACTTGATTTGATTCAGTGAAAGACTGAATGCTGCCAAACACAGAGAGGTCTTTGAAGAAAACCTGTTCCTGAGGCTGTGGTGACAGGGACAGTTCACCTTTCAGCGGAACAATGACCTGAAGGCAAGCAGCCAAGACAAAGCTGGAGTGGCTTATTTGTCACGTTTTATCTGCACATAAACGCTGCTTGTTACAAATCAAAGTTAACATACACGTAGCTGTCGAATTAGACACCAGGCAATGAAGCAGTAACCCACATGCGATGCCTGCTGTGCTCCTGACGTAGAGGATGTAACGCCATACCATGACCTGATTACTGTTGTCAGAAACCAAGCGATGTTGTTCTTTCCAGGCAACTGCCAACTGGGAAAGGCCTACCAAGGAGACTGCTCTGACGCCTCCAGTCAGGAGGAAGGTGAGAAGAAGTTCAATTATATTTTGGTGTTTTCTTCTGTAGAGAGTTACAGAGACAGGGAGGGACTAACAGAGAGGACAAAGGGAATGCACAGGAGCAGATATAATGAGTGATCACAGTGAATGAGGCCTAATCGTGTGTGCAGACAAAGCAAAGGAGCGGCCCACTAAGCAGCGCTGCAGAAGTAGCCCGAGCTACATAGGAAAAAAATGAAAAGCAAACGTGTTTATTTTTGGAGGTCTTTCAGATCCTCATATTTCAAGGCTATATTTGAGCTGAGCAGCCCCCACAGCTCCGGCCTGGCTCGTGCTGTACTTTAATTGTTAATGCTACTAAATCCTGTGTCCTCATTACTACTATTCCTCATTCGATAATTCCATGGTTTATTCAGGGATAAAATTTTTCCTTTAACTTGAACTGAGCATAGAAACATGATTAAAGGTGCAAAGGGACTTTTTTTTGAAGTGTGCAGGCTAAAACAATGACTAACTACTGTATTATCATAATTAAAGACACCCTCTCCCACATGTTTTACATGTACACGTATTGGAGAAAAAATGTCAATATGGTATTTTATAGATTATATCAATATTGTATTTCACTGAAGACTGATAATGAAAATGGTCTGCAGCAGCTTTAACAAAAAAATCAATGCTATGCTGAGGATAAACTGTAATCTCTCCATGTCTTCAAATACCTGCTCTATTATACAGTACTGTGCAAAAGTCTTAGGCCACTATTTGATTAGTTTTTAGTAATGTTATAATATCCATATAGTTATTTCTCTTGTTTTCTTTCATTAGAACAACAAGAAACACCAAAAGTGGTTTCTTGGCTCTTCTCCTTTAGCAAATACCATTCATGATGAGGTTTATTTTGGGGGGGGCTATGGAAGGATCAACTTGGCATCCAGATGAAGCTGCCAGATGCTGAGTCAGGTCCATGTTGAACTTGTTCCGGTCTCAACGTAGAAACTTCTCAATAGATTTAATAGTCGAAATAGTCTTTCACTCTTTTTGTCCTTGACCTCTCCACATTGATCCGCAGAGATCACACTCAATATTTATCACTTTAGCCTAAAGAAGCTGTTATATATTTAATTTTTTTAATGCTGTGTACCTATATTCTGTAGAGACTAAGAAGTAAATATATATGGTCATAATAGTGCTGCGCTGCCTCAATGACAACTCTAATGGTGGTCTAAGGCCTTTGCACAGCTTTTGCACAGAACTAAATATCTGTTAGTGTTAATTAGATGACGACAACATTTTACATAATACTGTATTGTCTTTCTTGAATATTGATGAACAGCAGTTGTAATGGTCCTTTATAGATTTTTCTCTATCTCTAGATGTGGAGTCATATGTTCAGGGACACAAGAAAAAGCACGGGACCAAGAGTCCGTGTCAGGGGTGAGTAGACTGTTTGATAAAAGTAAGATGTCATCACAGCAAATAATGACAATAATCTATACCAAAAATACACACAGTGATGTTTCCGAACACCCTCAACACGTCATGCTGCATAGAGCTGTAGACAAGAAAGATGGAAAACGATATGCGTCACTGTGTAAGATCAGTAACAGCAGTGAAACACGCTGAGACGGTGGTTTTAGTGGCCTTTTTATGGTCTGAGGACATCACTTATGTTTCTGCCCTCTCCGTCAGTATTTCTAGTGCCAAAGCTTCCCAGGGGGACGCTTGGAGGGGGGGCCACACTACAGAGCTTAATGGTCCAACAGAGAGGAGGAAGAAGAGCTGTACGCTGAGGAGCGGTCAGGAGTCCGTACAGGTGAGGGCAGTGGACGACCACACAGGCTCTGAAATAAACCCACGGTCTCAGGCGACTACACACTGCTGCGTAAATGCTTGTAGCAAAATAGTTATGTAATAAATGCTGTCAGAGTCTCTACTGCTCTCTGCTGTTTGTGTGTCTGTGAAACACACACACACACACACACGTAATCACAGTAAGCTGGCGGAGCGTTAGCATGACTGATGTGTGACAGATGCTAATCGAGCAGCTAGCTGAATATTTCTGTGAACCGTGAACTAATGATGGTAGTGGCCACATGCTGTCAGATGTGAGACATTCAGGAACCCTACAGAATGTAGGTCATTTGTGTGTTGGAAACACACAATTTCTAAGTTGAGAATCTTTTCTTTATAGTTTAGTTTTCTTTATAGTATTACCACTGAGTTATTGTGAGTTGAAGACACGTAACAGGTATTTAGCAGCGTTGGTGTAATTATTAACTCAACTGTGAAGTTCAGCAGCACAGGTCACAGTCGCTGGTTAATCATTACGAGTGTTTCTGTGTAGCCTGCAGTGACTGGATGTGTTACATCGCTGCCATGTGAACAGGAGTTCTCACAGCTAATCACTGATACACGTCAAGACTGTGCGAGTGAGACAGACAGCACTCTGCTGACAAAGCAGCCCCCTCCCCCCACCACTGTCACAATAGAGGCTTAACACATAGTAAATGCTTTTCTGTGCTGCTGGACAGTGTTATCCAAATGTCTTTGCTCGTGTTGTTTTTGTCGTTGTAATAATCCTCAGTAAGAACATTCCGGTTGTCCCGAATTCTTCTGGTATTTTGAAAGAACGTAGAACGTGAGAAATGAGAGCATCTTCTGATGGAGTATAAATTGTGTAACTCTGTTTATTACCTCTGCTGACACAAAGAAAACGTAGTGATGGTGTCATGATGTGACTTGTGTTCTTCTTACAGCACCAGGACACTGAGAAGAGAAGCCACCCTGTGGCTAAAGTCAAGAGCAGAGTCCCACCTGCAGACAGGTAAGTCAACAACAGCTTATCAGAATTGTGACAATGTCACACTTACACTTTTTGAAAGTAACGGTGGCAGTCGATAATCTGATGCAAGACATTGCACATCAGTTATTTTATTTCACTGCTGACGCTATTCTGTCCTCTTCCTCCTTTCAGGGACAAGGGGAAAAGGAAAGGAGCTGCCTATGTGGCCAATGGTAGTTTAGGACCAGCTCTGTCGCCTCAGAGGAAAGGTGAGTGTCTAGGTGACTGCAACAGACCAGCACAAGAAAGCAACACGTACTTCTAGGGTTATTGTAAAGGAGTGAAATGGCTGTAAAATGACTACACAACGCTGTGAAGCTCGTCTGCAGTCTAACACAGATGTTGTTGCAGATGGAGGTTCTGGTGCAGATACCTTTGGTGAAACCTCGTCAGAAAGCTACAGCTCTCCATCCAGCCCTCAGCACAGAGGACCAGAGAGCCTGGATAGTGAGGACGACAACAACAAAGGTGTTGTTTGTTTGTTTGTTCGTTGTTTTGTAGGCGTAGGATGTTAGTGTAACATTGACTGATTCTGGTTTCCTCCATTAGATACAGACAGCCACTCTGATGACTCCAGTAAAGGTCCGGGCCCTGACATGTTCTTCACACAACGGATGGATCCAGCTGTCGTGAGAGAGGTCTCCTCTGTCCATCCTCTGTCTTCCAGCCACCACCAGACGCAGATGGAGTCTCTCTGCACAGACGTGAGGACCCATCTCCCGTTCATGCATACTCTGCCCTTTGTGCTCCCCAATGGGGCCACTGACTCTTCACTTCCACTGCCCCCCCCTCCCAGCCAAAGCATCATACCTGATGGGAAGCCTTCATCTGGGACACTTATGATGCAGATGCCCATAGTGCCTCCAGCTGTCCCTGGACCTGGAATTATGGGAGACCCAGAGAAGAGGGACACGCTCCCAACCTTTGGTATTCCGCCGATTGGCCTCCATCCTCCAGGTCCAAGTCCTGCTGTGCAGCCTCTGGTTACAAGGTTCAAAACAGTTCTGTCTCATAGCCAGTGTGGCACAGACGGAGCCTCAGTGAGCCTCAGTTCAAGTTCAGCTTCATCAGCTTCAAACCAGGCCCCTGTACGACCCATCAGTGTCATGACCCCTGGACCCACATCTTTCCTCTCTACACTTCAGCAGTCTTCGCCCTGCCAAGACCCAGCCAGCGCCAGCTCAGGTGTGGCCTCCTCTCTGCCACATGTGGAGACTTCACATGCCAAACACCTCAGCTTAACTTTACCGTCTGCCCTGCCGTCTTCCTACACGCTGCCCCCTGCCCCAACATCTGTCATTCCTATTGCAGGAGCACCAGCAGCCACTGGAGTAGCTCCATCTCCTGGACATGTACAGGCAGCTCTTCCTCCAGCCGTGCCCACCCACACCCCTGGACCTGCACCCAGCCCCAGCCCAGCTCTTACTCACAGCACTGCACACAGCGATTGTACATCCTACAGCAACAGCAGCGCTTCCTGTGGAATTGCCCCTGCTGCTCCTGGCAACTCTGTTCCACTTCAGCAAACTCAGCAGAAACAAGTTTCCCCCCAGCAGCCAACACCACCACCACCACCCCCACCCCAACAACAACAACAGCAGCAGCAGCCACCATCAATGGGCTGTGGGACTTGTGGCTGTCACAACAACTGTGGTGGACGAGGCAGTGGCAGCAACAACAGTGTCAGCGGCTGCCAAACACCTTTATTCTTCCCCACCCACCAAATGGCAGCAGCACAGCAGGTGTTAGGCGTTCCTCCAACTCTCTTCCATCTAACAAGCCTGTGTAGTAACAGCTACCTCACCCAGGCCCCGCCTCCTCACCAGACCAACGGTGCCGCCACCCTGCCCCCCTTCTTCCCCACTGCTCCACCTCCTGCGCATGCGCCCCCTTACGCCTCCCTGCACACTCACTCTCACAGTCACGCAGACGTACCATCGCACATGCTGAGCACCCAGGCCGTGGCCGTGGCTGCAGCCGCGGCTGCCAGCTACAACCTCCAGCAGCACAGGCTTGTCTACCAGCATATGTACCCAAATCATCTGGGGATGCTGCCTGCTGTGACACTGGGGGGAGGCGGAGTCAATAAGAAGAACGGCAACGTGTCCTGTTATAATTGCGGTGTGAGCGGCCACTACGCTCATGACTGCAACCAGCCCTCCATAGACTCTACACAGCAAGGTAATGCAGTGACATGGGACAGGGAGAAACAAAGGACCTTTTAGTTTTCCTTTCCCAAGAGCCCCAGCAGTCCTCAGAATCCAACCTTCAGCTCAGAAAGTGAGAAGTTAGTTTCAGATGTGGAGGGTTATTTGTCCAGAACACTAGTGGCATCACCTCTGGAACATGAAGATACACGTCTCTCTTATGTGTCATTAGATCTGTCCTGCAGTGTGGTAGAAATCAAAATGTGAGTGTTGTGAGGAACAAATCTGTAAGAGGATACATTTTGGCAAAAGGTTTGTCATCGTAGATACTGAGGACTGGATTATAAGTTGTGTTTCAGACTACTTCACCTCCACCGTTTGTCCTACCAGCTCCTGGTTTGTGTCTTTATAGACAGACGGCATGAAAAGCTAAACTCACCAAGCAGCAGTTGTGACCACAGCCTTTGTGTTTTATCCAGAAGAGGGAGGTGTTTACTTGCTATTAGGATGAATCTACTATGCTGCCACCTGTAGGATGGGAAAAGAACAGCAGCAGTAGACAGTAACAGCTGAATAGCTACCTTAAGACATCTTTTTAGTATGTTGTAGAAATGTTACAGTGTTTATCAGAAGGAAAATCTAACTGTAGCTGTTATTTTTTCCCCACAGGTGGCCCTAGTGTCACCACTTTGATTACCTAGTCCTATTTTGATCTCATTCTCTGCACAGGAGATGATCTGAGATGGAACCCATAGAAAAGCTTAGGAAGGCTTAAAGTTGCTAAGCCAAACCGATCTGAACCAAAAGTCTTTTGTTTTTGCCATCGCTTCCATCAGCTTTTTTGTAGAAAGAAACTGGGGCTAATGGGCATAAGTTAAAGTGCCTGCAGTTGTACCACCTGCAGATAATGCAGCAGCAGCAGTTTTTATTTCTTTTACTAAGCACCGTATCTCGGTGTAGGACTGGATGACAGTCAACATAACCCTCATGCAGTTCAACAAGATGAATAATATATGACGCTCACTGTGGAGTCTGTGCAAATGTATCTTGAAAGAGAGATGATGTGAATGAAGAGCAGTGACTGTGGTACAGCAACAGATCAGTCAGTTCACTCAACAACAAAAAAAAGGACTATTGTTTAAAGCAACAACCAGGCCCCTCACTGCTATTAAGTAATGTTCAGATTTCCTCAGCCGTCCATTGATTGTTCATCCTTTGTGTGTTCGGATGCATCTGTAAGCCTCTATGTCGCTTGTGTGTTGGCGTTTTTCGTTGCAGGTGGCTTCCGGTTAAAGTACGCAGAAGCACTTGACAATGCCGACTGAAGGAGAAAGGACGAAGAGGAGTTCCTCTGGTCTTGTTCCCGCAGCGACGGTTCTTCTGTTCTTCCCTAGGCACTGCGTGTGAGCCGAAGCTTCTGTGTACTTCAGGAAAAAACAAAAAAAACAACTTCTCAAAAAGGAGTGCCCTGCCAAGGGCTCAGCAGACAAAGCCTAAGTACTTGTGCCTGAGAAAATCTTGTTTCCGTGGAGATGATTCACTGTCTCGCGCACACTAACAGTCCGTGTGACTACCGCTCCCTTTCCTTTCAGTTTGTCATATTTTTGCACTGAGGGTTGGAAACATTTAACTTATTACTGAACTAATAGGAAGTTGATAGATTTGTCTGGAAATTCTCTTTTGTGTCTCGACTGAAAAAAGTTCTTAAACATTTCTGCTTTTTTTCCCTCATTGTTACTGTTTACCTAGGATTTTATTGTCTGACAGAACTGTACAGGAAGTTTCAAAGATTTAAACAAGAATCAAAAAAGTGATGTGCGCGAAATAGATTTTATGTTTGTTTTCATTCCTTAGTTTTGCTGTTTTTGAATGTAGACCTCATTTAAGGAATCTTTGGTTGGAAAGTTATTGCTGCTTTGTCATTTTATTTAGTTGTTTCTTTTTTTATAGTTTTACTTGGTGAAATGCACTGTTGTGAAGCAGGAACGTAAAGTGCACTAAAAGTGTTCTCACCACAACTAAGGTGATTCTTTTATTTTTCTTATCAAACTTGCAGAGTAATCAGCATATTCTGACTGTTGCAGTCCCTCTTTTTTGCAGCTAACATTTTAGAGGGTGAGTTCTCTGTTCTTAAGTAAACTATAACGTAGGAATACAGCAGAAGAAACCCAAGTTGATGTAGTTACAATAGCCCACCTTTCACTGTCATCAAGGTATCTCCACAACTAGCTGGTAGTGTAATGGAACTTAATTCCCACTTGCATTGGTTAGATTAATGAGCACCTAAAGATGAAGGTTTTCTGTTTTGGACACTCATAAGCTTTGGTCATACACCAGACAGGACTTTTTAACCACTACTGGGAGGATCTAAAGGCCTCAGTTTGCTTCAAACTAACTACGATGTGTTCTAGAGTCTAAAACAGTTCTACTGCATCACACTGCCACCTGCTAACTTCTCTCCAAGAACGATACTCTTTCTGTTTAACACCATTTTTTTTGTCAACATTTCTGTGGATGCTAGCTCTGTTGGAAGGTGACGTTCCCATTCCTGAAGTGAGACTGTGATGTTTGCTCAAATGCTACAGACTTGAAAGTCTGCAAACTAATTCCACAGCATCAAATATTTACTGATCCCTGTCCAGCACAGCATGAAAATCAAAAGCAGCAGTGAATGTATGGAAGTGTGCATGAATTCATTTTATTGCTCAAGTGCTGTCTGTTCTTTGTGCTGTGGATCAGTGAATCACAGATTAAGCAGACTGTTGCTTTAAGAATACAACAGTTTGGTTTCCTTGTCCTCTCAGAGGACGTAGACTCTCAATCTTATGTTTGTTCTGAATGTTACCTCAAAAATATTAGCTGTTGCCTTCATGAGTGTACAAGGTGTGCATGGACGTTACAAATACGTTTTTATGTGGTTAACAATAGTGGGTGAAATAATTAAACCTTTAAAAGTCAACTTATTATTAGTTATTACTTAAAAAAATGATGTCCAGTAAAACTGGCATAAAATTGGAACAATGAAATAACGTGAGTTGTGTTTTAATGTGTTCAGTTATTTCACTTATTATATCTAATAGTGAACACATTAGCTGTTCTGTATGAGAAGGTGCATTAACAGTTCTATAACTGCAAGACAAAATAACATTGAACATCTCATAACCTGTGAAGTGTGGACTTATGTGTTATAAATGAAGATGTCATAGATACTGTTTCTTGAGTTTTGGAACAACACTAATTGTAAGCCATCAGATTTGTCTGGCAGCCATTTCTTTGGAATTTGTTTCTACTAATTGCGTCTGACAAAGAGAGAGAGAAGTCGTTAGCTGCTCTCTGGTTTGAGGTTTTATGTTTGTGAACTTTGTGTTAATGCTCAACTTTATACCGGTGCATGAGTTAAATAGAAATCTATGCATACACCTTTGTTTTTCCTGAAAGTTTAAAGTGACTGTGAGGAGATGCCAGTGGTGGAGACTATGAGACATTCAATGTGAATCTGTAAAGAGCAAACACCCTCAGACACGCTGCTGTTGACTCGTCTCCAGCTTCACTTTGAGGATTATAAATGTCCCCCAACTGTGTCCTACAATGTTCTCCCCTCTCACTGGAAGTTTTGAAGTTGATCAGAAGATTTTGCTTAGTTCTGGATCCAGTGACCAGGTCAGGTGGACTAGTGGCAGCACATCTGCTGGAGAAGGAATCCAGTGTATATACTGAACATGCACCTAACAACCCAAGTTTAGTTGTTGTTGACCTGGATGGTTTCATAAAAATGCTGTACTGTACATGTGCGAGGGGTCACGCTGCTGCCACCCTTAGTTTTAATGTTTACTCTTTGATATCTATGTACTGGAAAGGTCAAATATATTTCTAGAGCAGAATTGGGATTTTATGCAAACTGTTGATCTGTTTTTTTCCCTGTAAGTAAAAGCAATAAATCAAAAAAAAAGTTTAACTTGTTCTGACTCGCTTGGATTTATTGTTTACAGTGTGTTGGTCTTTGAACTTTATGACATACAGTCAAATCACCTTGAAACTACAATAGAAACTAACACCAGTGGTTAATAATCTGTAGTTCAAGTAGTAAATACCTACAAATGCTGACTAGACAAACTAGATATTTTTCAGTGTCAACAAGCAGCTAATATCCAGTTACAATTTACTATGACGACTAATGTCACTAGAATAAAAGTAGCATGGCAAATTGTTGAAGGTATCACTGACTAACGTCATTGAGTTGGGTTGTGATGACTTGTGTTGTCAGACTGCACAGTGTGTTAAATCTAACACTTCAACTCCTGTTGTTCTGCAGTGATTCTATGAGGCTCTTGTTGTACTCGGCCACTTGTTGGGAGACGTTCTTGGCAACAGAGCCGTAGTCACTTTCTTGGGATTTAGAAGCGATGACTGATGCTACAGTTTAGGAAATAGAACTGTGGTGGCCCATTAGGATAAAAAAGCTTCAAATATACATATGAATGTAACAAATTTGATGTGCGTTTATAATTTGTTGAGAATGAAAGTTGACAGTGTTTTCTTTGGAAATGATGAGTAGCATCACTCACCTAACAAACAGATAAAGGTTCGGGTTTCTTAAGGATACACTCTTTCATTACAAAGTTGTTCTGCTCCAGGTGCTGCCATTTCCTCTCCAGGTTGGTCAGCTGAAAACAAGTACACACACACACACTAAAAACAGTGCCCTGCTCGGGGTAGCTTCAACATACAGTAGATTACTGATGCAGGTCTGAGTGCATATTTGTCCTGCTGGACTAAACCAGAACCTAAGACAGTACAGATCAGGTGGTTAGTAAGTCTGTGTGCAGGGTGATGTTTGAAAGTTGTGTAAAATGCTCTAACCTGAGCATGAGTCTCGTTTTCTTGCAGTTTGGTCTTCAGAGCTTCATATTTCTGATTCATCTCTTCCAACAGCTGCTTGAATGAATCCCGACGTTGAGTCAAAGACACCCGGTCATCCTGCAGCCTCTGTGCCAGAAGAAGAACACGTGAGTGGGGTGTAGCTGTCGTTCACCTGAGCATGGTTATGGTGTCCAGGTCATGTCTCCAGCACGGCCTGTGTTACCTTCTTCTTCTCCTCTGCCGTGTGTCTCAGGGCGTCAAGGTCTCGGTAGGTGTGCAGCTCGGACTCCATGGTGCTGACGCGCTCCGTCAGAGTGCTGAGCTCCCCAGTGATCTTCCCCTCCAGCTGCTGCACCTTCTCCAGGTCCTGCTGCAGACGCTGCGACTCTACATGGTGACAAAAGCATTTGCTTGTCTGATATGTTTCTCACAGTAGCTGTCTTTTACTGGGGCGCAAGTGTGTTACTGACCTGTAGTCAGTCCCCTGGCGGTGCTTTCTGATTGGACCACCTCCGTCTCCTTACTGACCAGTACCTCCTGCATGTTCTTCAGCTCACTGGCCGTCACTGTATCCACCTGACGTAGTCGCAACATGTTCTACGTATACAAAGACACACACTCATTGTTAGCATTCTTGTTAGTCTTTCTACTCCTTCTACTTGTACCCCCCTCCTCACCCGGCTGCAGTGTTCGAGGAGGGAGACAATGTTCTCCTGGCTCTGTGTCATCTTGTCCTGCTCCTGAGTCCTCAAGTCCTCAAATGACTCCAGGAACCCTAAATCAAAGGAAAGAAGTTTTGTCTGCATGTCATTATATCTACAGCACATCGTGCAACTATTCTGACTTTGGTGACTCCTAGTGGTTGTCTCTAAAAGGGATTCCATGTAACTCAAACATTTACATATACAGTATTATATAGTGATAACTACATTCTACGTATAATTCAGTACAACTTTTTTTTTTTACTTCTTTATTAACAGTGTCGTGTCTCATGTCTTCACTAACTCAGCGACAGCAAATCAACTGACACCTGCACATTAAGTACACAACTGTAAACTTAGACATTTAGAGTAGTTATAGTGAGGTTATTGTGAGACTTTACATTAGTTCTGACTGTTCATGTCTTTTTTACCCTGAACATAAGACAACTACAGAAAGCCATATTACTGTGGCCCCTGTACTCAGAAAGTACAACACTGTGTGTCATTAATAACATGGTATGGCTATGTCAACATCTACTCAAAACTTACGGTCAATTTCCTCCTCTTTCCTTTTCAGCTCCTTGTATTTCTGCTGACACTCCCCTTAAGAAAAAGCAAACATATTCATCATTATTCCTGCACGTTTGGTTGTGGGAGATCAGACAAACTGAAAACAGTTTGCAGTAAAACACCAGAAGCACAAGCTCCTGGTCCTGCCTATGTCCAAAAAGCTACTGTTTAAAGCAGGTATCCAGTTAGTTACCCTGAGCTTCCTCTGAGTCCTGCTCGAGCTGTCGGATCTCCTCTGTGATTTGTTGGGTCCTGTCTCTGATTTCTGTGAGTCTAAACACACACACACACACAGCATTACACAGAAGCGAATACATTTCACATTTATAAGAAATAAATCAATATGAATACATACTGTCTCTCCATGCTCGCAATTTCTTGGTTGTCCTCCTTCACCTGAAAAGTACAGTACGACATCGTCAAACTGTCAGATTCACTCGGAGGTTGGAGATTATGATGAACCTGTCCCCTTTTTTGAAGCTCACCTGTTTGAATAACTTCTCTCTCTCCTCCTGGGGGGAGCCCAGGCTCTTGTGCTCAGCCTCCATGGCGTCTCGCTTTGCCTCCAGCGCTGACAGAGTCTCATGAAGCTGCACCACTTCCTGTTTTATTTGTGAGTGGGCCAGCTCCTGTACATAGGAAAATGTCAGACCCTTAGTGTGATCCTATGTAAAAGTCATACAGTCACTGGACCTTAAATGTATTAATTATATTTTCATTTGTTGATGCATCAAATCTTTTTTGTTCCACATCATTAATGATTAACTAATGATATTATTAGGAAGACTTACTGTCACATACAGCCAAGAAGCAATGACCGAAATATTTTGCATCGATTAATAATAGGACTAATCATTTCTACTGGTTTTTAGTGATAGTTTTATACTGTGGTTGGTATGACAGGCTGTGAAACAGGTATTACACTGTGCTCAACCTTTCCCCCACACATTAGCCCTAATATCCACACGCCAGCACCCACTTTTCACCCCAACTCACTGCTTCATAGTCCTCCCTCCTGGTCACCAGAATGTCCAGCTCCTCCTGGAGAACAGTTAGCTCCTACAAAACACAAAACAAGGTGGTGTGGAAAAGGAAGGAAAGTACATTTATTTTACACAAAACCACAGACAGCAGCTAACTGGCTAATGACTGATATATTACTTTGATAATTTGACACTGTCAGAGACACACAAGAGATCACGGTTTAGAAAGTGAAAACAAAAGTGCAGTATTACAACATTAGGACAAGACTAACATTATACCTGTAGCAGTTCCTCATTGGCTGTTGCCATGGTGAAATATTTCTCTTGCTTTGCAGCTGGCATGGACTGAACAACCTCGTCAGCAACCCGCCTTTCCCTCCTGATCTCCTCTTCAATGGCCCTGATTGCTTCCTCTCTTCTGTGGAGCAAACACACAACAGGGTGGAGACTTTTAAGATACATTTTTAATTTCTGCTTGGCCATAGTTCAAGAATAGAACGAGGAGAGGCATGTCAAAGGTCAGACGGACTACAAATAAGATATCAGCATAAAGATGAAGAAAGGATGAAAGGGTGGTACCGTGCTGACTGAATGTGGAAGTTGCCAGCACAGAGACTCTGCAGTTAAATGAGCCAAAGTGTAGTAATTATGTTAGATGATGTCCTAAACTATCAGTGGGCCATGGTGTCATACATTTGTGGGGTCACATGACATCGCTTTCGAGCCCTAAGACTGGCCTTACATACCTTTAAACTACTTTTAACTCCTATCCCCAGACGAGCAGACTACAAAGAGTAGAGTCAAAGAGTGACTTGGTCTGATCTCTTATTTACTGTACATTTTATTTCTTTCAGCTAAGTGTCAGTTCTGTCTGAATCCTCCCCTTCTCCTTCATCTCTTTGCTTTCCTTCCAAATCCTCTCTTCTTCCCACTTGATTTCTTTACTTTGTCACAGAACGTGAGTTATTTTCAACCAAAGATATAAATATACTGAGGAAGAAAAGAAGAAGTGGAGATAAGAGCCCATCAGTCATGAATGGTTAGCTAGTAGGAACAGTGTCAGCTTTCAGGTTTTACAAGGAACAAAGGTTATTTTCTGTGCTAGCTTTATCAGAGTGACAGGTGAATAAAAAAACATCTTAGTGCACGTAGACATACAGGTAAGTGCTGTCAGTTACTATATACAGTATGTCTTATATATAATAATGAGAAAGTGAGATTAAATTCTGAGAGAACAAATATGAAAAGAAAACAGCAGGTGAGACGTACGTTGTTCTCCCTATAGGATAATAGCAACAAAAAAAGAAGGTATACATCAAAACATGTTAGCATATTTGTCAGTCAAACAATGAGCAGGACATGATGTGTGATGTTCAGTGCAGCATTTTTATGATTAAAGAGTTTGATTAAGGTGTCGATATGGTTCTGTTTAATGTCCTGTCCAGAAATGGATTTACCCTACTGCTGCTACGAGAGCATGGTGCTCTCCCTTCAAACATGTTTGTGCCAGTAAAATTTATCAAATAATTTTGACATCTATAAAGCAAAAATGTTAACATTCTCTGCTTCTACTGTCTTACATTGGAAGATGTTTTGTTTTGAAAATCAAATTAATATAGATGACAAACATGGACATGCATTTGTAGCAGAAGATATGCAACCTACTTTAAATGCAATCTGTGGTTTAGCATGTTTCACCCATAAAGCTCAACGCAAAGTGATGAAGACAAACTCAGAGTCTGAAATTGTAAAACTACAGAAAAGGAATTTACAGGCTGTGGGTCAGAGCTCAAACTTGAATCCAATACAGCAGAAAAGCTATGAATGTTTGAATGTTTGACAGGTAGACGAACTCTCTCCACACCTCACGTTACACAGAGGAGTGTATGTTCTCTATCACGTAGTGGTTACCCAGACTGTTCTCCATTCTTTCTTTACCAAGCAGGATAATGGAAAGGTTCTGGAAACCTCTCCTACTGCTGTGGCTGACAGTAGTAGGAGCAGATGTGAATATACTGTTGAATATTGCTGAGGCTGTGGAAGAGGATACACTGGTATGAAAAGTTTTCTCACTTGTGATGATGTAGTTCCTGATCACACAAAGTTTTTTGTGCTCTAATTGTCTGTACACTGTATATATGATTGTTAACCTGTGGTAATAACTGGACATTCATCCAACAGATAATAACCCACAAGTCTCTGAAGGTCATTCCTTACTGTGACAACACTTCCGCTGTTACTAAACTGGTGCTCGAGGATAACCTGATTACTCTGAGTAAGGTGGACCAACTAGCTCTTGCTAGTTATTCCGCTCTGGTAGAACTCCACTTGGACGGTAATCTGGTGACTGCTTTACCAGCCAATTATTTCTCTGTAGTGCCAAACCTCAGAGTGCTATCTCTGTCCAGGAACAATATCAACAGGTGAATAAAAAGGAAAAAAGAAACAAAGCATAATATGGTTTAAATTTTAGATTCTTCAAAGTAGCACACGGTCTCATCCAAACAGATGAAGCTGAAGTGTGTTTGCACTGATGTGGGCTTTTCATTGGTTCTTCCTGAGGCTGTTTATTCTATTTAACTATTCCACTGCAGCAGTACTGTAACTGAGATTTTGAGATTGACTGACTTTGTGTCAAATTAATAGAAATAAATAGTGTGCAAAATGTGTTCTCGAGGCAAACAGTGGCTACTCTGAGGATTCAATATTAACACTTTTATACACCAATTACATACAGTAATTACTACAACTGATCACAGCTGTGGGTGTTGTTACAGCCTGGATCCCAAGACTTTCTTTAACCTAAGTGTCCTGACAAAACTGGATCTGTCCCACAACCTGCTGACCAATCTTCCTCCAGCACTATTCAAAGAGCTAAACTATCTACAGGTAAAAGAAAACTTGTTCATTTTTAAGAAGAGTCTTTTAGGATATTGTATTAAATTGTCTGTGCAGACATGTGCATAAAAAGAAATTCAATAATTCTGAACAAAAAAAACAACCTGTATACCTGATCAAGTGATAAAGTTCTCCAATCTAGCCATGTTAACCAGGTAATTATTTAATCATTATTCACATGTTATCTGGTCACACCAGGTGCTGAAACTACAGGAAAACCCATGGAATTGTGCCTGCCCCCTGTTGATCAGCATTCAAGAGATCAAAGAAGCAAATGTTATTATTGGTAATAATTTTCATTTGATAGTTGACAACAAATTGATTAGAATTTTGCATTGACGCTTTAAGCTGAGATTCATTATTTATCTAGGGATGGGTAACAATTAGATATAGACAGATTCTAGATTCTAGGACACAGCAAACATGTGGAAGAAGGTGCTCTGGTCAGATGAGACCAAAATGAAACTTTTTGGCCAAAATGCAAAAC
>JAUYWH010000012.1:26254104-26271088 GCA_034779795.1 Ctenopoma multispine | reverse complement strand
TCATGTTTGTGGCTGTAATGTGACAAAATGTGGAAAAGTTCAAGGGGGCCGGATACTTTCGCAAGCCACTGTATAAAGCATGACAGATCAATCTTCATCAATAGTATTGAGTAAAGCACCAAGGTTTCGGAGCCTTTACACCTGGTAATGAGACAAAACCGTGCTCCCTCTCTCAGTTTCCTCTCAGCACTCTATAAATATTTATTGTGCCTTGTGATATAAGATATTTTGACCTCTAAAGGTCTGTTCCAGAATTGTATCTGCAATGATCTAGTTTCTGTCAACGTAGATCCATTCATTCAAAAACATCCCTAATATGCTAAGACCTAAACACACAGTAACTAAGTATTTCAACTATAGAAACTATCAACTATAGCTTGTCTCTGCAATGATATTCAAGGACAGGATCCTAAAAGTGCTTATTAATTAAATTGCTTCCATATGTGATGTCTGGCTTTAAAGGGGGACCAGAAGTCATCTGTGCTTCTCCAGAAAAGCAGGTTGGACACAATCTTTTGAGCGTTACAGCTGTGTGTTACCCATCACCATTACACACCTTCACCACAGACCCACAGAAATTACCAGCACCAGCCAACTTGCGCCAGTCTTGGGGCTCATCTACCGTTCTGAAGACCACACTGTTGCCAAGTCAGAACTACAGCATCAGTAAAGGTAGAACAAAGTTAGATGTATATGTTTTCTTTTCTATTACAGTCCATTAGGACTTAAAAATAGAAGCTATTATTACATTGACAGAATGATCTGTCCTCCATATCTGCACCCTCTTAATCTTTCCAGACCAGACTCCTGTGCTTGGCAACACATGGAAATTCACAGTATGCGTTGGAGCCTTAGCACTAGCCACCTCTATGCTCATCGTATTTGCCATCAAGGGGCCTTCCTGGTACAAGCTTTACCACAACTACCGTCATCAGCGTCTAGCCCAAAACAGGGATGAGGAGAAGGACATTGTGTCAGCGGGTATCTCGGGGAGATACCTTAAGCATCAAACATTCACCTTCAAGCACAATGGGCAAATACAGGAAGGAGAGGATGTGGATGAGTATTTTGAGGATCCATACATTAAGAGGGAAGAGGTACATGCAGGAGAGGAGAATTTACCAGAACCATGATGAAACAAACAGCAGTTTCAGTGACAAGAAGGCAAAGACTGCCTCTCACATCTGAAAACTAGGTTATCAGTGGAGAGTATACAAACAGAGGCATACAAAAGATTATGATTTTTTATTCTACCTGACCTATTTATTCTCTTGGATATAAGCATCAGGGAAACAGTTGTTATGGCTCTATGCCTATTACTGTGATTTTGTTTTTTTGTAATTTAAACTATTTTACTATTTGTACTGATCATATTATACTCAGTGCTATAAATATGAAGTAAAAGCATAACTACAATTGAAGCTCCTACTCACTAACTATTAGTATCAGTACCCTCCAACCATAACCAGACCGGACTCCTGTGCTTGGCAACATAATATGAGGCCCTCTCCTCATGTTGTGATACATACGGGTTTTACAGGTTTCAAAAAGTTAAGACCCTTATTAGATCACTACGCAATTTAAAACACATTTTACACATTTACATTGGAAAAAATTAAGGATATGAAGAAGAGTTAAAGTTGAGTATTCAGTTTGAACATGAATAGTACTGAATAGTACTGTCTGAATTTTTTTTACGAGCTCCAGAGTCCACAAGGTTAACATCTTTCTGACAGTGGTGTAGATACACTGGATAGACTGCTTTAAGTCTATGTTAAACTAACAGAAATTATTCATAGAAGACATGTTACATTACATCTCAAAGAGTTATGCGCACAGGAAATGGTCTTTAACACTTTGGTATACTCAAGATTGTATACTAACACCTTGTTTCTGCATGCAATGATAATCTTCACATACTGTGTGTAAATGATCGATATTAAACACAGCCATAGAAGAAAAGAACCACATCTTTGAAACTTAAACTTGACACTTAGCACAGCACTAACCACCATATTATTTTTTTAAAGTTTTGATATACTCTGTCGAAACTGTCGAACAACCAAATATATATGATGGTTCTAGCACAGTGTCTTCGTTATCTTGTTAAGGACACCTCAATAGAAGGAGGTACCCTGCAACCCTCATTGTATTTGCTATCAAGGGGCCTTCCTGTTCCAAGTTCTGCCACATCTACCATCATTGGTTGCCACACCAAGAGAGCAATGAGGGGGAGGATTTACTCTGGACAGCCTTTCCAGAGAAATACCTTGGTCACTGCTGCTGACCATTTTTAAATCTGCAACAAGTTTAGCAGCTGAAAAAAGCCCAGGAAGTTATGGGCTGACTGCTACTTTGTAGTTTATTCAACATGTCATTATTGATGTGTCTTTGCCAGTCAGTCTATCTGTCCACAAAGCCCACAGCATCACAGCTGTGGTGCTGCAAATGTTACCTTCATTTCCATTCCTTTAAATAACAACAGCACCAAAGAACAGTGTTTACACTTTGGGGTATCTATGTTGTTTGTCCTTGCAAACTTGCATTATTATGCAGCTGGTGCCTCTTCTAGTATGGGTTTGCTACACAGTCATTCAAGCTTCATTGTCTAATGTTACTTTTGTTATGTTAATGTTAGTGCTACAGTCAAAATCTTTCTGCTGTTTTATTTTCTTCACTATAATATTTACAGACCTTGCACAATTAAATTGTATCATGTAAATCATGACAATGTTAATTGACACAAACTACTGTTCAAATAGTTTACTCTGAATCCTAAGAGTAAAAGTCATGTCAAAGACACCAAACAAAATTCATTTGTGTGATTGCTGCGCAGAATAACTGATAAATCATTCATAGTTTACAAATTATTTTCTTGTTTCATACTTAGGGAACATGTTTTCCTGGCATTAACCTCTGCATAAATGGTTTCATGCAGTTTGATTGTGTTTGAGAGAACACACAACAATAAACATCATTAAACTTTCACCAGCTACTTACTCTCTCCTCTCTGTGAAGATGCTATCGATACTTTCAGCCTCGCTGTCATTCTGGGCTTTCAACTAGGATGAAAGAGAGGGAGGAACATGGGAGCACTGAGAGCACAGGCATTCTCATCATACAAGCAATAAGGAAATGTGTCTCCTTTCTAACTACACAGTACAATCACCTATTTTAAATTAACACAGTTAAATTTAACAAGCTGTGAAAATCAGCCTGTTGAATCATATCATTCAGGACATTTATCATACTGTTTAATGTAAATAGTTTACTTACAATGTTGTAGTCGTTGATCATTTCCTCCATCTCTGTGTTGGTGTTTAGCTTGTCCACGAGCTGATAATATGAATAAAACATTTACACAACATGCTTTTAAAAATTCTAGGCTACACATCAAAAAGACTCAGCGATTTTGTACCGAAGTCATTACTGAAACTGCATCTGCTACTGGAAATATCTAAAGTGTAAAACTATGTCTTCAATTGCTTGTAAAGTCGAAGATGTAGGAACTAAAGATTATTTTAAAGTAGCTGCTTGCTGAAAATAATAATTGACAAAAACTAATAGACTAAAACTTTTAGGTAACAGCTGATTACCATGTTGTAGTCTGCAAGCTGTCCTTGTAAATCCTTTATTTCTGCAGCAAGGCATTCAGCTCTGAAGGGGAAAGAAACAAAAGGTTTGTATCTAGTAATACATGTCATTTCTTATCTTAAGAATCCTCATTGTTTGCATGTGATTTGGTGATAATATGGAGCAAAGTTTATCATTTTAGACATGCTGCTCAAAGTAATTTATTAACATCACACAAATAACGTACCCGGCACACATTTTTGATTGTTTTTGGACGACAACAGAGGTCTGCAGTACAGATGAATAGCTGATAATAGGCAGGTTGAAGACTAATGCAAGGAGGTAGAATTAAAAATTATCAATGTTAGCTGTTTATACTGTATAAATAACAGACTGAGGAACAGTATGTTTATTACACTGACGTTCTTTTAGCACTCTTTTATAATGTTTAATTTTCCATTCATGTTAGAATGTGTAACTCAAGGTTAAAAATGTTCACCTTCTGAGTGCACAGACCCACATGTCTTTTTCCCTGGTAAAATATGAATATTATCTCACCTTTTGTTAATGAATCATAAATTGTGCAGCGTGAACAAAAGAACAATAAAAAACCCTCACCTCTTCTCATAGGAGAGGTAGACAGAGTTCTCCTGGTTGTAGTTATCAATCTCTTTGTGCAGTTTGCTGGTTTCTGTGGTCAACTCATTAATCTTGCTCCTGCAGCGAAACAAGATTCCCTTCGAATTGGTCAAATTGACCAGCATATAACAAACAAGTTTAAGGAAACACCTAAAACCAAACTAATGGATACACCTGCTGTCTAGTGTAAAGTTATACCAATAAAAGCCTATGTGTTGACCTGCTATAACTTAATTTGTAAGTAAAAATATAACTGTGAAATGTGTTACCGGAGAAGGCCCAAGTAGTAGGACTTATCCAGAATCTGTCTTTGGGGTCCTTTTGTGGATGGAAAAAGGAGGAGGTGGTGGAGCCAGAGAGAGTAAGGAGATGATGATGATTTAATGATGCAATTCCTGTTTTAGCATGACTTACAGTGGACTAAGTCCAATGATAAACTATGCAAATTGCTCTCTGTGAACAGATTGACCTGATGTCATTTCAAACCTACCTTTAATGCCAGTCTTCATCCCACTGAGTCCCTGTTGTGTGACAGGCCTGTCAGTTACTTTGATCTGCGCTGACAGCACTCCAGGGGTGGTAATGGGTATCCCGCCTCTCATACCAGGATGCCCACTTGTACCTGGAACCATCTGAATTAAAAATGGAAGAATAAAACTCAGTATGACTTTCTTTCTACTAGTTCATTGTAGAAATCGATAAGGAGGAAGTGAAGATACTAGCCGTGTAATCACTGTATACTGTTAAATAATCTTAATAATTATTTTACTCCTTAAATGAAAAAAATGTTTATGCATGTCTATACATTATCAGGTATTGAAGTTAAACAATTTAAATATGTATGAATTTGGAAGCAATCTTATAAAAGTTAAAGTTAGTTTGCACTGAAAAAAAAACATGTCTACAGACATTTAGATCTGTTTACAAAAATATGTTGTTAGATATAAAAATGGTAATCAGAGGGTTTACCACAGGGCACTAAGGGATATATTTGGCTTTCTGGACTTTTCTAGTTGATAATTGGGTCTGACTTTGCCAGAACAAAATATCTTCAGTAAATGAGTACTGTCATCTCAAAGCTAAACTGGTGATAACTTACCCCAGTTGCAACACGTATAGCTGTAGGAGGTGGTCGGATAGCCGTTGGGGGCCTTCCAGCACCATGCACTACAGATCCACTACGGCTCATTGGTCGGCCCATGCCGGAGGGAGGCCGCTGGCTCGCCATGACGCCTAAAACAGAATACCAAGGAATACCAGAAGCAGTAATATGTAAGAAATCAAACATGTGGAAGTGCTGGTTGGAAAATGTATACAAGCAAATGGTGCTGCTGTTGCAGCTTTGTGCTTGTTAGTATGTCTGCATAGTGACAACTGCCTGGAGGACAGTGGTGCTTGTGACTGGAAGTATGCTGGTTTGAATCCTGTTGAGATGAACACCTAAACCAGTGATGGTGACTCCTTGCCAAAACCTCAGCACTGTATATTTTCCATCTCTAACTTCTCTGCCTGTTCAAAAGGAGAATAAAAATACAATATCCTGATTGTAAACTGATTTTATTTTTGTTACACATACATGTATAAACATATGTGTAATATAAATGTCGACACAATGACATCTAGTCTTTTCAACTATTTAGGGATGTATGAGAATTTTTCCACGTTATGGCACTGACCTAACATTATCATATGAAAAGCCTGAATTCATGAATGCGAGCTTTTTCACAATTATTTTACCCTGCTTTTAAATGTAGTTTTGGATCAATGCATCTTGACATGAACTCTGTCTCAACATCTGAATGATGCTTAAGTTGTGAAATTAGCTTGTGAATCAACATCCATCACACAACGGTTATGTTACTTGCACCACGGATGCCAAGTCATACAACTTGTAAGACGTCCTTATAACAGTTCCTTCAAGTCCGTGGAAGTAACGTTAGCTTCCAAAATAGATGTTAATTGCATAACGGTAACATTATTGAATTGATTGTTACCGACATCATAGACGTTAGCTATGTTGCGTTTCGAAAAGCTAACGTATTCTGTATCAAATAACGCAATGTAGCGCAAACCAAAGTATAACTCGAACTATCACTAAACTGGGTTGTTTTGAAAATATAATGAAAATGGTTGCTATCTAGTTTACCAATGGCCACTCAAATGGCCACTGGTCATTAGCAAATGTTAAGACAAACTTTAGCAGCAACGCTAGCTAGCTACTACAGTACAGTTTGGGTTAAATTGTTTTGTACCGTAAACTCAGGTCCTTTGTTGTCGTTTTTGTTGACAGCAGACGTCTCCTTCCAACTTTCAACCGTAGCGGCTGTTTAGTTAGCTTAACGTACCAAAGAGGAAAATGTTAGTGAAACAGTAAAACGTTGGCTAAAAGAAAGTCAACTGCAGACGATGTTGACGTTGCCCCAGTAACCGTCTTCTTCTCTTAAACCAGGAAACGTAGTTGTTAAAACTCGTACATCTGCCCCCAACGTTCAACAGAGGGTAGTACATGACTGGATGGCGTGAGTTTTCTTATTTAAGTCAACATTACTGATTAACAACCGCCACTGCTTACTTATTTATTCAGTTATTTGTACAAACGTGATTTATGTGCTTTATTACTATGTTCCGACTTGATTAAAATATTACTACAACAACAAAAGCCTTAAAAAAAACCACCATGACTCGCTGAAGACAACTGATAAAACAGCAAAAGCTTGAAATACAATATATTTATTCCTCAACGGTTAATTAAATGTCTCCACAGCACCTACAGTAGTATGTTAGCTTTTCTTTTACTTACCGAGCCACTAGAGGTCCGTGTCTTTATGAACTGTATATGTAGGTTTAAAAACATACAGTACGTATCACACAGAAGTTATATACGTTGAGATTGGCTCTTTGGTATCTTTGTTTTTTGTTAGTGGATTGAAGTAATGACGTTGCTGCTTGTGTTACTTGTGCGAGAAACTACTAAAATATAGAATGCTAATGCTAAAGCGTTTAAAAGAGTAAGCAAAGTGAGTGGTCAAAGCTGCAGGCCTGTTTATCGTTAGCAGTTTGATAGCATTAGCTGCCATAAGCTAACATTACAGGTCATTTTATTTTAGTTAATAAAAGTTTTCTTCAGTAAGAAGAAATAATCATGCTATTTCTCCTTTCAAAAGTTACATAGTAACACAGCAATAATCAAAACGTTTGGGGTCACTTAAACACTTCCTTGTTTTCATATAACAAAACAAAAAAAAACATAGGCTAGATGTTTTCAGCTGATGCTAACATAATTGCAAAAGTTTTCTAATGATCAGTTACCAATTATCAATAATCTTTTAAATTGATAAATTTGCATTAGCAAACCCAATGTATCACTAAAATCTAGAATGTTTGCTGATAGGGGCCTCTGTCCCCTTCTATAATAAAACAGCAGTTTTCAACTAACTAATCAATTTCTAGTCAATTTGATCAATTTTATTTATATTTCATTATTTATATAATATTAATAATATCTGATTTTTTTTAAAGCATGGATAATAGTTTCATTTAACAGCCGCTGATAACACTATCGTGCATTTTGTCAAACTGTCTGCAACAGCATAAAACTAAACACAAATGAGTTTTAGTCAGTTTTATTTCATGTTTAATAGTCACATCACTAATTAACAAGTAATCACAATAAACACTTTTTCCAAACCAAAAAAAAGGAAAAAAAAAAACATCACAAAAACAATGATGAGGTTCTGCAACATAATAAGTCACCCTAACACATCCCATTGTTGTTTTGCAGCATGCTCTGCAGGTACAGGACCTGTTCATTAGCTAGTGTTATGCTTGCATGTTTTGTATGAGTGCAGTAGCAGTAGATGAAGCTCTACAGTGCTCCTTTGGCAGATAATTGAGGAGCGTTTATTACACCGGCCAAACCTGGCAGCTACAGTTAGTCTTAACGTCAAACAAGGATGTGTTAGGGTCTTTGTGTGTGATATGCAGGACTCCCAATTTCTGGGCCTATATATTGACCTCTAAACCTAGGGGCTGCTTTAAGATATTCCACTGTGATGATGACATTGTTTTTTTTATCATCTGAACCTTCAGAGGTCGCCATATCATGAAAGTTAAGTTTGTGAGCTAATAAGAACATTATTTCTGTCTTAACACAGGGCTCACAGGCGTGATTGAATTTTTTTCTATGCATACATGTGCACTACAAATGTTATTAAAATGTCTTGAGTTCATTCATCACATCAAGGTGCTGTTACAGCACCTTAAATTAAATCTTATATGACAGTGTAAGGCCTTTCTAAGTGGTGTACTGCTCAAATCTCACACCCACAGAGTAAATGCACAGCAGTATATCAAGCTGGCTTTCCCGATTCAAAAGTACGTATGTGCACAACCATCACAAGGCTACAGGAACCCAATGATAAATACATATACAAATGTGTTGCATCTTTAGTACATTATATCTCAAAAGACATTCTCCCACTTGACTAGCCCCTTCAAATGAATATAGTTGACGTTTCCAATTTGTCATACTAATAATCAGAGTATTAGTCATAATAAAACACTTTCTACCCTTAAATCTACCGTTATGGACATAGAAGCTGGACTAACCTGAAACCAACCAAACTCCATCCAATGTAGTAGCTGTGTTATTTTGTGTTTGGGGTCAGAAAGAGTGCATCATCAATAAAATATCTATATACATCCATGTGCAATTTCATAAGGAGCAAAAAAAAAAAAAAAAGCAGTAAAAACTCGGGTAAAAATCAATGCTAGAACATGTTTGTGGTAAGCCACAAGAAAAAACGTCAGCTACTGTAGGTGTCAGCCGTGGCACAAAGTGTAATGGCTGCTTCTTTTTAGCAACAGTGATTCCTCAAGTGTCAGAGAAGCAGTCAGACATCTGAACTTAAAACAACCCAACTTTCCTGACACATTAATTAGAAGTTATTGCCCATTTGTGTTGATACAATTTGTTCATTTATATTTGATTCATAATCTAATCAAGGTTAAATTGATTCCAATGCACAACAAAATAATTACTAAGTCTGACTGTAAAGGAGAAAAAAAGGTGAGGGAACTGGAACATTCAACATGCTCATTCAAAATTAACTCATGTAGGTGCCATCACTACTAAGAGGAAAGTTAGTGAAGCCATTAAATTGTTCAAAGAGCAGTATGTTAAATTGCTAGTGACAAACCACTCCATCACAGTGAGCCCTCTTCAATGTATTAAAGCATTAAGGTGCAGTTAAGTTGTGTCAAAGCTTCTTTACGAATCATTATTAAAGTGACAATTTAAATTAAAAAAAAAACAAAACAGGAAGATTTTTGTAGTTTGATGCCATCTCCAGAGGACAGTCAATGCAGCTGTGCTAACATTCATTAAAACGTTTTATTTTACATTTTACCCAAATAAAAGAATTGATATATATGTTTAATGCACTGATTATACAAAGGAAGCAGATTGTCTTCTTTTAGTAGATTTCTTTTATAACTAGCTCTGGGTAATAAATGGGGTATTAAAAAATTTGATGAATGCAGCTTTATGATGCTGTTTATGTGTCAGTACTCACTTTAGAATTGCGAACGATACCCTGTCCCTGTTATCACTACCTAAAATTGAGCATGAATGTATTGCTGTAAAAGCTGGCAAGAGAATACTGAGCATAATAACATGAGTAGTCCATCTGTATACGTTTTAGCCACAGAGTTGCTACATAGAAAACTGCACCAAGTTTGGAGCAGTGGAATTAAAGCTTGGCAGTAAAAGGTGAAACTACAACCATCATAAATAATTTTTTCCTGCTCAACACTTCAACTGTCTAGGACTGCTCCAGAGATAAACATATAGTACCAAACCACACAAACACTTTGAGTCATAATGCACATGGGCTTCCAGCTCTGGGTGTGATATTCTAATATTTGCCACATATTATGGCCCTGTTGCACACAACTAACAGGACAGAAATAACAAACCAACACAGTCATACCAGGTTGCGCTTACCTACTTAATAATTGTTTCGTCAGCTATGAAACTCCCTTTCTGTGAGCAGTTTTAGGCGTGAGCCTGCATCATCGTCATTTACTCTAGTTTTCAGGTAAGAAGGACAGGAGGCACATAAGAGACACACAGATCCTTTGACATTTCCTGTCTGTCAACTCATCTCCCTCTGGACTGCATGCTCAGTTAAAACTTCTCTACTTTCTCTATTGCAACGCAAAAAGACTTTCTCAACCCATCTTATTTTGCCATAAATGTAAAACACACCTCAAGTGCTTCTATTCTACCTTTCTAGCAACACCTCTATCTTCACTTTCTTCCTCCCTTTGAATGTCATCTCTGTCTTCACTGTGTGTCATGGTTTACAAAATCCTGTGCGTGTTTGCAAGAGTTTGAGTGCTATTGGAAAAAAAAGGCTGTCTACCGTATTGCTTATACAGGAAGAAACATACAATAAATAAGAAAAGCCTTGATTCAGAAACAAAAGCGAGGAGGCGAAGAAGAAGAAAACTCGAGAAAAAGACAGAAAATAAGATCGAACAGAAAACAATTACACAATGTTGTCACTCAAACACGTCATCACAAACACAGAATAAAGAGTTAAACATCCTAAAACGGTTTCAAACAGCCTACTTGTTGTCTAACTATTTAGTTTGTCAGCTTGTTTATGGTAAGTGATGGTGATGATAGAAGAAGTGAAGATGAACAATGAATTACTATGATTTTACTGAAGCAGGGTTACTGTAAGTGATTACTGGGAACAAACGGAGCCTACAGTCACAAGAAGAGAAAAGCTGTGTGTGTGTGTGTGTGTGTGTGTGTGTGTGTGTGTGTGTGTGTGTGTGTGTAAGAAACCACAGGAGAGGCCGAAAGGGTTTCCACACTGCTCAGGTGACAAATGAACTGATTGCTGCTGTTTTTGGGGGTGTGGAGGAGACAGCCACCACCAGGCAATGTGTAGAGGATCCAAGTGAAACCCAGGTCAGCCAGCTTGGAATAAAACACAACCGAATACATGAAAATTTTCCCTTAACAGAGATTCACACCAAGGCCCAAGCTTAGTCTATATAGTCAGTTCAGCCAAATATAAGAGGGTGGGGGTGGCAACGATGAGGGCGGTGGCGCATGATGAGCTGCGATGTGACAGAAGACGCATGTTCATAATAGAGGGTCAGAATTATTAAATATGTCAAAATCTGCAACCGATTTTACGATCAGTGGGGTTTTTAGAGCTTGATGGTTAAAAGTAAGGTCATGATTCTGTTAAAGAACAGCTGTCGTCCCCCTGGACCTCCACCTGAAGATGCAGCAAGGAGGGGCCAGAGGGGGAGCTGACGCAGCCCGCAAAAGCCAAAGATTCAATGAGGGAAACACTGCGAGGAGTCGGGTGGTGGTTTTGGTGATGGTGGTGGTGTAGGGAATAGGAGGAACTGAATGTGTGAGATCTGTTGCTGTCCTGGAGGTCCGTCCAGGTGACGATGTCGGCGCCGTGGTCCGTGCGAGAGCGAGCATTCTCGCGGAAGTTGAGCTTGAAAGACTCAATCTGCAGGAGAACCGTTGGAAATAAAAGAGGGGGGGGGGGGTAAGGACAAAGAAGAAAAAAAAATAGGGAGAGAAGACAGGGAGGGGAAGGTGATGTTGTTGGGTGGGGGTAGTGGGATGAGGAGGGCAGGGGGACAGCAGAATTAGATGCCTGCAAGATAAGAAGTCAAAAGATGATGGTGCAATCAGGAGCTTTGGACCGCAGACATGATGAATACAGTACAGATACAGATTTACACCGCAGCCACAAAGACGTTATAATGAACACTTTTAACTCACGTAGGGACATGGAAAGTAAACTCTGACTCTCTTACTATACTTCAGATGCTTTGTGGCAACACTATCTGAAAGGGCATCACTGTTTTTTTGTCCTGTGCATTACCTCTGACTGTGTTTACCATCAAACCCTACACTGAAAGCAGGTGCAGCTTGGACACACACACACAAACTTACTTGTCTCTGGGATGCGTGAGTCCAGAGCCTGGGGCTCCTGGAGGCCCTCACTATCACAGGGAGCCCCGTCCTTTAGCCCATTTTCCTGGGCAGTGGGGCTCCCAATGTGCCCTGGCTCGGAGCCTGGGGCTGGGGTGCCACTCAGGGGAGTCCCCTCTGTTGTCTCCTGGGCCCCCTCAGCCTAGAAACACATAGCAGGGCGTGTCAATCGGTGAGGATGGGGATGAAACTACCTGGCTCCAAATCTATGTAACTACATTTGTACTGGCATTTGTAAAAATAAATCATACGTTAGAAAGAATTCAGGGAAGCATTTTAGTTTGAGCTAGCGAGGCACATGTGTGCTAAGATTTGGAGCCAGATCTGGGTGGAGAAAGATGGAATTAGAAAAAAAAGAATAGCCTAACTGATACGTACATTGTATAACATACTGAACAACTGAACATGAGTGCAAAGTCACAAAAGCACACCACAAAAAAAGGCAGATGCACAGTACAAAGTGTGTAGAAATGGTTTCCTGAACTGTAAAGTCTTCTATCTGATGTCATATATATGCCAATACAATATTAAAGCTGCTAGCTGATGTTAGCTTGGAGCGGTACAATATAAAATGACCCCAAAGCACTGCTGCTTGTAGTGACAGTAAACACGAACAGTAAGAACAAAATCACATGAGGTAAATGCACAATCAGTGATGCCTAAATAGCTCTGTAAACAGAAGTTACCCCATATGTACTGTATGTGTCATTACTTGTAGTCACTGCATAAAATTATGCCAAGACAGGCAGTACTATAGATTTTTCATTTTGCCAATGAATCTCATGAAAAGACTTAAATGAACAAGTGTTTGTCTCTTTTCCAACTTTACAATCTCTAATGTTTTCAGTAGTGCTCAGCCTCTGGGCCAATAAAAACACAACAACAACAAAAGCAACTAGTGCAACAGTGTGGCTCACTGCACCACTGCTATACATACAGTATGTGGGCACCCACCATGCCTGTTGACAGTGACACAGCCTGGTGCAGCATTGTGTTTCTTTAAGCCTACTCAATTCTAGAACAAAAAAAATAATATACTGTATGTCTGGTGACATCATAATATTTCCAACTAAAGCAAATAAAAGAACAATAAACTACTTTTTTTAAAGGGGGCATGTTCATAGCTCTGCAATTTTTTTTTATAGACTCACTTATCAAAAAGATATTTGGTTAAAAATAAAAGCCTCTCTCAAACAGGTTGGGTTTTTTTGGGAGTTCTATTTTGAGCTGTTCCTGTGATTATGCATCTTTACTAAGATGGAGGGTGCAGATGATAACTGGGCAACAAAACAGTGCATGAAAATGGAAAGGATGCGAGTGATGGATGGAGATCACAAAACACAGATGGACTGCCATAGGCTGAGGGGACAGGTGACATTGTATCTGACTGGTCCGCAAAGAGTATGCCAAGTCCATTCCACACAGCAACTCAGTCTGTCATTTTGATATGTACAAGCTTTTTGGAATTGTTCATATCCAGTATATCAAGAGCTTCAACGTTCTGCCTCTGTCTCTCTCCCATGTTCTCCCATTTTTTTTTGCTTCAAATGTGTTGGAAACAAGTTTGCGCCCTGCAAGTGATCGTCCGGACTATTTTGTACGGGAAAGAACACAAGATCATTTGAAAGGAGACGGCTGCAGGTGTAGAGGGTTTGAGATGTTTCAGGACAAGCTGTCGACATCAACAGTGACTGTAGCTTGAAGCCACGCCAAGTCTGTTGGATGTCATTATGAACACAGTGGTAGAACGAGACAAGCATGAAAAGCCTCAAGTCACTTTCTCCTTCTAAAGTACACACAGGGGATGAAGGAACTGAGTCATCAGCAGAGTCCTTCAGACAACCTTCTCTGCAATGACCAGTCTAAGAAAGCTCCACAGTTTGAAATATGTCAAAAGCACAAAGTAAACCTTCAGGAATTCAAGTGAGGAAGAGGAATTTTTGGGCAGTTTAGACCCATTCCTATGTTTCAACCCAGTTACACATGGAGCAACCTGCAACAAGAAACCACTGAAAAAGTGTAGTTCTTTAATTGTCAAAGGAGGTATTCAATTAAATTGTTTAATAGATATCTTTCCTCTGGATGCTGTATTAGCATTTGTACAGTAATTCATGATGATTCTTTATAGGGAATGTATCTGAACTCTTGTTTGCCTACATTACTATGAAGTCTAAAGCATCTTCATTGTGCCTGGCTCATAGAAAGACATCAAAGAGGTTAGTCAGTTTCAGAGAGCTTTGCTTAATAAGATTCTAAAAGTTTGTAGACAGTAACAGTTTTGACCCAGGCTAAAGCAGGTTTTCATATGTGGTAACTTACCTTGATGTTTCCTCCACCAGGTGAATGGCTCACATTGTCCATGGAACCAACTTTGGACTGAGCCTTGTCCCTAAAGTTCATTTTGTGGGACTCGATCTTCACGTCTCCACCGCCTTCAGAAGAAAGGGTAAATCAGTCTGATGACCACACACATTCAGGTTAAGGCTCCCCGCAGACGGAGCTTCTTATCAGACTTAACTAGTTCATATCAAATAACTAAAACTCTTTGTACTACAGATGTTCCAAACAAATCTGGTAACTGGGCTGATATAGGAAAAATATTCAACTGGTACAAATACACTAGTTATTCAACAAATTACGCAAGACACTGATCTAAACCAATATAGGTAGTTAATGGTAATGGTGCTCATCAAGCTAATTTTGGTGACTGTGAGGTGGAGATCATCCAGTTTAAAAGCTTAAGACATCTTAATGTGGAGTGGATAGTTTTATGAGGGCCAGGCTACAGCTAGCTTAAGTTGCATATTGTAGCTTCTCCATGCTAATACCTTTAATAAGGAGAGATTCATGTCCCCTCTAAGCAACAGTGTTTCTCATTTGGCACCAAATTACCTACAAACAATCAAGTTGAATCAACACATCTCTGAAACAGTTTCAATTGAAACTGAACATTAAATTCTTCATATTGAGGCATTTCTGCATTAAAAAGAATTCAAGTTTGTTAGGGATACAGAGTAAACAGAGACACTACCAACCAGAACAGTAAAGTAACAACATGATTCCCAGCTCACCAGGCTTGTGCTTAATGTTGTCCTTTGAGCCGCACTTTGACGTCACCTTACTCACATCCACCTTCTTGGTGAGTATCTGCACCTGTCAAATGTAAAAGTACTTTTTTTTAAACCTGCAGTAATCAACAAGGAGCTGCAACGTCTTCCTGTGGCAATAACCCAGTGACCAGGAATCCAAATAGCAACATGGCATCATGTTGCTATGGTCTTCAGGATACATGCTACCGGCCTACTCTTATTGAAATGAACAACCTCCTCAAAACACGCCACATTATCTTATTGCTCTGACATAATTTGGTGGATGTGCTGCAAAGACTGAAGGGTAAAATGTAAGACAGCAAAAGAAAAAAGATGCTCAGGACAGAGCGGTTTCATTTTAGAAAACCAGAAATTCCAAATTCACATTTCTGTGGTGATACTGTCCTTACAGAACCACACAACCGAAACGCAGACAGATCCAGTCAGGAGCCAGTGGTGTCTGGATGCCTGACTGGGGTTTAGTAAGTTAGTGACAGGTAAGGACAACACAGGAAGAGTTTAAGGAAGCAAGGGTCTGTGAAGCAGGTTCTGGGTAAGGGCTGGTACAATAGGCTTGCTTGGATGCTGTCCACTAGTTCGCAATTCTGTTGAATGGCTTTGAAGGTCTGCCTTGAATCTTTGAAATGCTGAATTATTTTATATAAAGCTTAATCATGCTGGCACCGAGGAACCTTTTTGGGGCAAAGAATAGATGAAAAGACAACATTGCTCCTCCAGGTTCTTTCTAGTTGTCTGAGTCAAATTCATTGACTAACTGGCCGGTGCACATGAGCTGTGGTCATGGGCCAGGCAGTACTTACATTCCCACCACCAGGAACATGCTTCATATTGTCCTTGGAGCCCAAGCGTGAGGTGACGTGGCTGAAGTCCAGCTTTTTGGAGACTATCTGAACCTAAATGAACACAGCATAGCAGCAAGAGCGAAGAAGAGAGCAGGTGAGGGCAGGGAGGGGAGGGGGGGCAACATGACAGAAAGCAAAGGGAGAGAAGAGGAGAAGATTACAGAAGAAAGGAACAGAGAACAAAAGAGAAGAGGATAAAAGAGAAGAGAATAGAGGAGAAGTCACCATCACAAGTAGGGTTAGAAATGAAAGGACAGGGGGAGGAAAGCAAGGTTCACCTGGGCAAAAATGCTACAAATATTGTATTGTCAAGCTATCTAAAATGACAAAAATGATATGATAATCTTGCTTGTGTTGCCATTGGAGAAGTGACCAAAATCCCAAAATGCTGAAACATATCCAAATATATTCTCAACTCAAGTCTGGAGGAAAGGGAACATAGGCAGGCACACTGAACCTATTCTATAAAACACACATGCAAGACAACAAGTAACACAACATAACATAACATAAACTCCTGCCTTTGTTCAGAAGAATACAGTTTCAATGGAGACACTGCTCATCCTTATTAGTACATTAGAACTAAACACAGATTGATAACTAAGAAAGCCAATATTATTTGAATTACAACTGATTAGACTACTACTATACAGTATATATACAGTGCCTTGCACCCTAAAAGACTGGCAGCTGTAATTGCAGCAAAATGTGGTTTTACAAAGTATTGACTCAGGGGGCTGAATAATTACGCACACCCCACTTTTCAGTTATTAATTTGTAAAAAA